>JAQIXC010001579.1:0-14066 GCA_034697605.1 Metabelba pulverosa
AGAATAGAATTGAAACGTAAAAAAAAGTACAAATCGTATTTAAAAGCATTAATTAGTAATTATAATAACGTTTAAATCGTTAGAAAAGAAAAAATATTTTAATTTTGTTAAAGTTCAAAGTTAGATTATATTTTGCACAGTTATTAGTAAGACTAAAACCAGAGGTTTATTATAGCAAAAGATAATAATTGTTTAAAAAACCAAAAACTTTTTGTTGTTTCATAATTAGACAAATAATAAGACAAATGAGACGAAAAAAATTATGCATTGTATTCATGGTTATGGTTATGACTGTCTAAAGTTTAGACTCTAAACGTATTTGCGCTAAATTGAAATGTTTGCCGCATTTGGTTAATGAGAAATCAATTCACGTTTTCTTAACTAAAACTTTTTGATTGCATTAAACAAAATGTGGTTTCGATTGCGAACTATGTATTCAAACGTCTGTTTCGGTACTGATTCGAGAACTGCTTTCGAAGTATTTGTTTGCAATTGTTTTGCTTTACTTTCGAACCGCTTTCGGCAAATGTGTCCGTTTGTGGTCGAGTAGAACAGACCTCGAATGACAGACTCTTTTGCAGCGATTGCACCGAAAGTTCGATTCTTTTAAATGAGCGATACGTTTGTGAAGACTGAGCGAAGTTTTCCATTTGAATCGTTTCCCGCATTCGCGCCAATCGCACACAAATGGCTGTCGACTCGAGTGAACCGATTTGTGTTGAATTAAAGTCGACTTTCGATTGAATCCTTTACCGCATTGTTTGCAAACATTTTCTTTTCGATTTGTATGAATCGATTTGTGTTGACGTAAGATATTGATATAATTGAATCTTTTACCACATTCTTCGCAAACAAATTCTTTTCGATTCAAATGAATCGCTTGATGTGTCGTCAGATCAGAGGAATGTTTCCCGACGTACCGACACTTAGGCCAATAACACTTGTATTTACGCTCCGAATCGGCGCTAATTGACGGCAATCGCAGTCTTTCTAAACGTATAAAACATTCTTTCGTTTCAATCGATTCATTCGTTTTGCTCTTCAATTGACCTAAACTTCGGTCAAAGTCTTCACTCGAATCGCAATCCAATCCTCTATTCTCTTCATTACTGCCAATCGCGACAACACTTCGCTCTTCAGTCGACAACTCATTGTCCGTATTATTCCTCTTCTTCTTCAGCATTGACTCCAAACCAGTCTTCAAAGGCCTGTCCGCCGAAGAACTCAACTCGAGTTCACTTCGGATTGAAGTTTCAGTTTTCGATTCATCGCAACTGTGAAACGATTGGTCGGAATCGGAATCCGATTCGTCGCTCAAACCCCGAATGTAATCCATAACCGAATCCGTGTCGTCATTGTCCGACATTTCAAAGACTAAACAATCGATTAATTGAGACATTCATTCAATTCTAGTTTTTTGTATTGACTTTACCTTCGATTTCAGACGACTTTCCAATCGCATACACAATATCTTTCACAGAATTTTAGTTTTATTTAAATAATTGTTAATTAAATTAATTGCAATTAAAAACGGATTTTTACCGAAATCTGCGAAACAATTGATTTTCGAAACTCTGTGTCTATGCCATAGAGTCTATGCTTTGAATCGGTTTTCACAGAAAATGTTTGCTTTGAATACAGTTTTCGCTAAACAATTGAAAAATACCATAAACTATAATATATACAGTATAAAAATAACATGAAATACTGTTGATAGCTAGATAGGCTGTAATAAATGAACATGGCTTAGATAGATTTATTATTGGCAAACTAAAATAAACTTACCTGGGCAAAAAATATTGTCAAAAATAAACTGCGAATTTGAATAATGAACATGTTTATTTATTTATAGTTAAATGAAACCCAAACAACAATTATATTGATAGGCGATGAACGAAACAAACTAAAAAATTTGATTAAAAGTAAAATACGAATAAAATATTTGACTTAATTCGCATTTTCACTCTTCTGGTCGATTAGCTCCTGTCGTCGAACTCCGGGAGTGAGTCGGATGTGCTCGTAGTCCTCGGCTCTTGTCGGCGACCACTCGTTATAACTTATAATACTATATAATCAAAATCTATGTGAGAATAGAATAGTTTTCTCCTCTCGCAAATTTTAGATACAGTAATTTATACAGTATATTTTTTTCGTATTATACTTAAAATAAATAAACCGAAAGCACAGCCATTAAAAAAGCGCTCGCCATACGCTTCGACATAACGATCGAAAATACAGGTTAATTTTTATACAATTAATACTGTTTTGTTAATAGTAATTAGATTTCTCAGTTAGCAAATTAATCATTTTAGCTATTTTTATATTTAAAGTTTTGTAAATGAGTTGTAGTTATAAATTGTATATCGTGTATTCGATAAATTGTATATTGAAAATAATGTAAAATAATTATCCTGTTTAAAGTGGTTTTTATTTTATGTATATAAATCTTAATTTATTTGAAAAGTTAGCGGTTTTTAGAAATACTATTACGCATAAGTCTACAGAGTATTTGATTCAAGAACTTAATAAATCAAAAGTAATTAGAAACAAAACTGTTTGAAACATACGTATTCATTTTGATATTAATTTGTGCCATTTTACATTGGCAAAAATGAATACGAAATTCGTGTTAACTGTTTTACTTATAATAAATATATTAATAAGCTTGACACAATGGACTGACGCCAAGAATGACCAGAAGATTGTCAGAAGGAAACGACAGTGTTAGTTATTTTCTAATCTTACCATATACAATTTAGTTAATTGATTATTATTATATGATTGTAATTAGTCACTTTTAATTAATTTCAATTGTTATTTTTTTGTTGTTGCTTAGACTACTATTTAATTATTAATCTTCTCCAATCTAAACTATCTAATATAAGCATTCTAATTTTTTTCATTCAAAACTAATCAAAATATTATTAATTATAAAAAATATTTTATAATTATAATTGATTTAATTTACAATATATAAATTAAACATTTTAATTTGTTGTTGCAATGAACAAGCATCTATTTAATGCTACATGCAATCAATTAGAAAATTAGTGTGATAAATTCCAAAATTGCAAATATAAAGTACTTTTTCAAATTATTTCCTACAGTGATATTGGGAGGACTGGCAGTGTATGGCGCGTATAAAGGCTATCAGTCGTACAAAGGAAAGGACGGGTCGACTACCAAACCTCCCGACACGACAACGAAGAAAGCTTGAAAATAGATTGTAAATAGATAAACGAACATGGCAGACATGATCGTTATTATTAACAAGCTGTACAATGCTTATAGATATAAAATAAACTTGTTTAAAAAATAGCCTAGTGTTTGAAATAATTAATAATTTAATTCTACATAGTGCCGTTTAATTTTTAAAAATTTATTTCTAGTTAAATTAAACAAAATTTACAAGTACAATATATTGAACAAATTAGGCAAACATGCTAATGTTATTTAGTATTTAAATGCATAACTAACTGTTATGTTATATTAACCCTGATTAATTTTATACATAATAATTAAGTTAGTTAACAAAATTAGTAATATATTAATTTAATCGTAATTAAGTGTTGTAAGTTTAATTAATTAAAATTTCAAATATGTTATAAATTATTTATAGGTTTTTAAGCGTTTTGATATGAATTTCCTGCCAATGCTATCGTCAACTGTTTTGCAATGATTTGAATAAATATTATGTTTTGTAATACACTATAAATTTTACTAAAAACCCGTAAGACTTACAAAACAAAATCATAGATGAAAACTGACAATAATAGTATATATATAAGTTCTTTTATGTATAAAAAAAAAATAGATAAATCTAAATAATAATAATAAACAAACATATTTATAGTTTATATAATTTTAGTTTAAGAAATATTTATTTATATTTTATATTTTAATATAAATTATTTTAGGAAAAAAGTAGTACCGGAATAACTTTTATATCCATTGGAATATTTTGACACATTATACATTATATTAAAAGAGAAATGTGGAATTTTATTATAAATCTATAGTTTTGGTTTGATATACATGTAAAATTCTTATTTAAATAATAAATAAACATTTTAGAAAGTTTAGTTTATTTCATTTACTCCGAATGGCTCATTGCGCAAGATGTCGAAAGAATAGACTTTAGAGATGTCTAAAGGATTTATTGACTAATCATTATGAATACAATTAAAAATAAACACATCTAACAACAAATTTATAGACGAGTATTTATTTTTAAAATTAATACATAAAACTATCACATTTCATCTTTAATTTGATGTAAAATCTAACAAAATATTTACACAAATGAAAAAATTAGCCCGGTACTACTTTTTTTTTAAATAATTTGACATGCGTTATTTAATAGATGCAGTGCTTGTAATTTGAATTAATGAATTTATCAAACTAAAAAAATAACCATAAAAATTAATACTGTTAATTTACCTCAAAATAATCATAAAAATAAAACATTTAAAAAATTATATTATTTATAAAATGTACTTTATTATTTAAACTAAAATTAGATTAACAAACAAAAACAAGAAAAACAAATAAAATATTTAGTATTAAATTTGGAAATAAACATGAACACATATTTAAGCTCGCTGAAGGTTTTTAACAATAAAAGCCAAATTATTCGAATAACATCTAAATTTATACTAGACAATAAATCTATTTTAAACGTAAATTAAGGATAAGTTAATTCCAGTCATTATCATGATGATTTTCATGTTGGTGATGTTCATGGTGGTCCTCATAATGATGTCCAGCATGTTCGTTATCATGTTGACGGTGCTTGAAATGATCATGCTTATGGTGATGCGCCGGGTGTTTGATATCGGTCTCGTAGTCCCACTTGCGCCCATGACCATGGTGACCGTGATGAGCATGGTGACTTTGTCCACCGTTCCCGTCGTATTGGGCGCACACATAGGCGCACAAAACGCACAAAAGAGCGAAAGCGAGCAATGATTTCATTCTGACTTCGATTCGATTCTAACGTAAAGACAATATTTGAGAAATACTTTTGAAACTGAATTAAAAACTTTTATTTTTTGTTCGCTTTATATACTAAACATTTTAATAAACTCGAGATTTGCCTATAGATACTAAACAATTTTTATTGCATAATTAGTACAATTCTTAATCTAAACAAAAAATTAGTTGCGTTTTAATTAGTTTTAATAGGATTTGACACTTTTTGCAATTTATTTCAAAGCAATAATATATAATTTAATTTTTATCATTTATTAAATCAAGTTTTAATTAAATTGCCATAATTTTAAAACAAACTGTTTAATTTTTAGCCTTTGATTAACAAACATATTTTACTTGATTATTATATTTTAGTATAGTGCTAAATATATTTGATAATTTTATCTTGCTTATTAAAAATAAAATATATTTTTAATTTAAGTGTTTATTTTTAAAATTAAATGTGTTTATTGCTAATACTAAGAATGCAACAACAATAATTATTAAATATAATAAAAATGTTAATTAAGCTGCTAAATTTATAGCAATTAAAAATTTATTTAATATTTTTGAGTTTGTTTTGCCTAAAATTGTGCTTTGATATTTTTATGCTATTAATATTATTTATTTATTTGAGGATATTATTTGACGGTTTTATCTATACTTTAAATATATAAAAATTAATTAACTTTTTAATTAATTCCATTTGTGCATAAAATTAAGCCTAAAAAATAAATGCATAAATATACTGTATATAGATGTTTACATCTAATATTATCTAATGTTATTTCTAATATAATATGCATTAACATAATTTTGTTATTTTCAATAATTTTGTGAAAAAATAATTATTACGTAATAAATAATTTATTTATATTAATTAATTTAAAACAAAATTTACAAATATTAAAAAATTGACTAAACAAATTAAATATGCTAATTTTGACACAAAACTAAATAAACAAAACACAGTATCACAATCAGTATACAACTCAACACAAATCTAGAACATTAAATTTATAACTTAGTATTTTTGTACAAAATTTTAGGAACAAATAAATATAAAATTTATCACAAAAAAATTCTGTAAAGTTTTTAAAAGTTAAAAATTGAAATTTTATCTAAATAAATTATAGCTAACAAAAGTGAAAAAGAGTTTGTTAGATAATATTTACAGCATTTGTACACAATTTAGACAGTAATAAAGGTTTACAATTAAAAAACAATAAAACATTGTTTACAAAATAAACTTATTAACAAGAACAATTAAAGCATTTAGAAGTCAATGTCTCCGACACTATCAATGCCATCGAATCCATCCAAACCATCGAAGCCGTCCAACCCGTCGGGTCCGTCGTTGTCACCATCGCCGCCGCCGTGTTTGCCATGATCATGGTGCTCGTAATGACCATGCTTATGGTCTCCCTCGTCATGTCCGAGATGATGGAAATGACCATGGTGACCGTGCTTGATGTCGGTCTTATAGCCCCACTTGCGGCCGTGTCCATGATGACCATGGCCATCGCCATCGCCGCCGAACTGCGCGCACACATACGCGCACAATACGCACAGAAGAGCCAAAACTAATATTGATTTCATTTTTTTTTTAGAAATGTTTTGTTTTGAGAAAACTTTTTGTTAAAACTTTTTTTCGCGATATATCTGAAACGTTAGCCAAAACTGATTTGATTTAAATCGTATTTTTTGCGCACTTTTTATACTCAAAATTGTCTCCAAAAAAGTCGAGATTTTATTTACTGATACTTCAAGGCTTTTATTGCACTATTAGCTCAAATTATATATCTATACAAAAAATAAAAAACATTTATTACTTTTTCGTTTGCAATTAAATGCGACTATAATTCACTAATTGACTACATTTTTCATAAATTACTTTAACACAAAATTTTTCGCCAAAATCGAAATTTTTTCGATTTCTTAATAGCAATTGATTTCTTAATTCAATTTGTGTTTAAATATTTGCGAAATGTTTTTGCCAATAAATTATTGATATATTATTATAATTTCTAAGCTAGCAAATGAGTCAAATCTTGGTATTATTTAATCTGACTAAATATTTAAATCAATTAAGAAATTTTATTTATATTATTGTTAGCAAGTTTAGCGGAACTAAAATAATAGAATAATTGTTTTCAAACTTTTTTTGTTCAATTAGTATAAAAATGGTATTTTGCGTTCGTTTTGCGAAAACTTTATTTTCTTATCTCATTTGTATTGTGTGATTGACAGAGCGTTAAATAATTGTTAAAATAAAAAGTTTAAGTTCAGAATTAAAAACAATTATCACTTGATATTAAAGGCAATTATTTTTATGATATATGAAAATTTGTGTTTGTTTTGACTTATTTAACAAATTGTTTAAAAAAAATTATTGTTTTGTTATAAATTTTTTAAATTAAAAATATTAGATACGGGAAAAAATGTTTGCAATATATTTGAAAAAATACATTTAAATAAATGATAATTTGATTAAATATACAAGAAAAAATTTGCATTAAAAATTAATTAAAATTTTAGTACAACTTTACGTATGTAACTTAATATGCACATATTTTTACAAATGATTAAATTTTACATGTATATTAATTGCTAATTATTAAACGTTTTAATAAATAGTTTTAGTTTTGTTTCAATATTAGAGATATTTTATTTGTTAGTTTAAGTTGCATTGTAAAATTTTTAGGCCTACCACACCTAAACGCAATTATTAAGCAAGAATTTTATTGAATTGTTTTGATTCAATTTTAATGTCCGTTTATGCAAGAGTAAATATCAAAAGCATTAAGCAATGCAGTCAACAATTTAGCAACTATTTAAATAGAATCTTGTTAACGCACTATAATTTGCACTGAAAATTTTAACAGTATTATAAACAAAACAATAGTTTTAACTATACAGAATCTTTTTTTTATTGAAAACTTTCTAAAATACTAAATCATAAAATTTTGATTACAAATTAAATTGCTACTATCTAGTGCAGTACATTGTACAATTTTTAGCTTAGATTTTATTAACTAATTTAGTTTTAATAATAAAATTAAGGGTCAATTTGTTCAAGGTTAATTGTTATAAATTTGTTAATTACTGCGAATTTATTTTTGGAGAAATTAAGGACACATTAAATACTTTATAATTATCAAAATAACACTGTATATATTTTTTTATTAAACTTTATTTGAATAATAAACAAATAAATTATAATTCTAAATATTTATTTAATTAAAAATTTACTCTAAATAAAATTAGCATTAACTTACATAACAAGTTAACGTTATCATGATTAAATTAATTAATTATTTAATTAATTTAATTACCACTTAATCAGTTAAAAATTTAATTTATTATACAAATAAAAAAAAATTACACATAATATAGGAAATACTATCAAGTTTATTCTTCACAAACGGTAGCAGAAAATTACTTGATAATTTAATGTTATCATAATTAAATTAATAAATACTAAATTTAATTACCACTTAATCAGTTAAAATATGATTTAAGTTACTATACAAATGAGAAAACATTTATACATAATATATAAAATGCGATCAAATTTAATCATCACAAACGGCGGCATTGGTTTGCGCGGAATTAGTGTCGAGATGTGATAAAATCAACTCAAAGAGAATCTTATTGTCGGTCTGCGTCTTCAGCAACAGATCCAGTTTGGCGGCGGTGTCGCGAATCGCGTCCTCGACGCGCGTCAGCCGATAGTTGACAACATGCTTCGCCTCGTGCTGTGTCTTCAGCGCCTTCTCGCCGATCGACTCGATCTGCGCGATCTTCCAAATGATTCCCCGCACGCGGGCCAGCATCTCGAGATGGCCGGCCGAGTACTGCTCCAGCACGTCCCGCACGTCGTACGGGCGCAGCGCCTGAGCGAAGTTCTTGCGCGCGACGAAGTACTTCGTCTTCAGCACGAACTTCAGCCAAATCTTCTCATTGCGATTCAGCTCTCGCTTTAGTAATAGGGTATGTGTGCAGATGTGCCGACATCTCCAACTGAATTGGATTAGTTGAGCGCTAATGCGGTGCAAAAATTTGTTTATACAGTATACTTAAGTTAACTTTACCATGATGTTATGTCAAAGTTTTTCAAAACAGCGAAATAGACTGCACTTACGCTGGTATTCGTCGCTTTACTATCTGTCGGATTCGTTGCTTTTCTTGCACCTAAACCGAAATGCAATATAAATTATACTGTACAATATTGTATTATACTGTGTAAATATTGTTTATATATATTTTATTTATAAATTTAAACTTTTTTTCTATACCTTAAGCGCAAGTCCGGTGCCCAACACCCCGGCCGGCAGTGCAAACAGTGAGACACCAATTAGAATGCAAATGCTGGCCAGGATTTTGCCGGCAGTGGTCACTGGGTATACGTCGCCGTAGCCTTAAAGTTGTTATTAAAGTTTTTTCATTTTAATAATATTTTTAATTATTTAACTTTAAGCAAGATTGTTTATACCAACTGTGCAGAGCGTGACAACTGTCCACCAGAGGGTTTGGCCCAAATTACCGAAGTTTGGGTTCGAGTCCTTCTCCACGAAGTATATGAGGAATGAGGAGAATATTAGCGCCAAAAACGAGGTATACGTTGCTATCAATTAAAAGAGTGTTATTTTAACTATGTTTAAATTTAACTTGCAATTTATTTAGCCTACTGATATAAAGGTGTTCTCTGTGCGACCAGATCACGGCCACCATCACCCGCCAGGGCCGGAGCTGGTGCTCGAGGCGAAGCATTTTGAACGTTTGGAATATTTTGATGTATTTGAGTGACGGCGAGAATAGATTGCTTTTGGCGCTGAAGACGAGAATCACAATCGAAGAGATGATCACAATTTGGTCGATCACGCGGAACGGATTGGTGAAGAAGCGGAATTTGCCCTTCGCTCGGCAGTAGTACGATATGCACGACGACGCCCACAGTCGGGCCAAGAACTCCACCACAAATATCAACAGCACTAAGCAGTCGATCACATAGAGCACCTCATTTAGCATGTAGGGAATGCCTGGTTTGGTTGGCAAAAGAATTATACAGTATAGAAATTTTATATGAATACTATGTTCTTGTTTGACAAACCCTTAATTGTGCAAAGAATGGTCAGTAAAAGACAGATCATAATGAGCGCCGACACCATGAGGTGATAGCCTTTGCCGACCACTCCGGTAGGCGTCTGAAGGAATTTGTAAACAGCTGTCCGTTTCTTGAAATGACTGATCCGAGTGTGCGTTCGCGAGAATCGGCGCTCGAGTTTCGGTTTATCACTACTGAACGCCCGGTTCCGGAACGGTATGTAACCGCTGAACGATTCTCTCATCGTTTGCAGTATAGATGACGTCCTCTTAGCCAACGGTTTGTGCGATTCGATGTCCATTCCAGTGTGAAAATGATCTTGGTTATTGTTTCGCTCTTTTTCCATTGTTTACGTGTTACAATGTTTAATATAATTTTAAAACTTATTCAAACTTAATAAATTAATTATAGATTGATTTTTAATAGTATTTATAATTTTAAACAAAATAATATTTTATAATTTATATTTCATTTTTATAAAAGTATTGTTTCTAAATATCTGTGAACTTGCTTAATTTTTTTATTGCCACAAACGTTTTCAGAACTACCGTATATGAATATTATGCAGGTATTAATGTGTGAAGTTGTTTTTAAGCTCTCATCAAAGATTAGTATCAAGCCATTTGTGTACAGGGCTTAGTTCGCGTACAGGTATTATCTGGCAATTCAACGGAATTCTGTTGATTATTGTCTATAAATATATTAATTTATATAATATTTATAGCTTTTGTCGCAAGACTTCTCTCGTATAGTATTTCCAACTGAATTCGATTCACGAGTTATTCGACTCTTTATTCGCTTTAACTTCTAATAACTTATTCTAATATTTATAGGAAAAACATTTCCGTCGAAAAGTGAGATATAAACATCACATTTGACTTTAACAACCAAATAACGCATAGATCATGTCAGGCCTTGATGTTTAACCTTGCTAGATTCAATAACGCGCTGCTATTTTTTGACAAAGAGTTCTGCAATATATTTAGATTTGTCATAATTGTTATGAATATGTTTTTGAAAATTGTTTTTAGTATAGCTATATATTTCACAATATTATCAAGAATAATTAATAAGCCATATAATTTGTATTGCCTTATTTTTGGTGTAAGAGTTAAGATATTATTAATAATTTAAGCACTTAATTTTTAAGTGTAAGTGCTTAAAATATTATCTAATTATGTAAGCCTTATACAATTAAATGTAATACAATGCTCAAATAAAATTATTGTGCTCACTTATATTTTAGATAAACACCTTTTATTTCTTGTTTTAAACTTTAACTGTGTTTGTCTATTTATCAAAATGATACAGTACAGAATAATCTATCATTATTATCACAAAACATCACAGATTCTAATCGATGATCAGTATTTGTACTTGGTCAATAGAACAAGTCGAGTCAATCGTATTTCTTGATAAGTACCATGCACAAGTTTCTCAACCATGTACAAATTGTGCAATTGTACAACGAGCAGAAAATTGAGCATGATTACGAGCTTAACGGCATTAACATAAACTAAAGTCCACTGCTGATAATGTGACGACTTTTAGATGTCTACTGTATACTTATTGATGACTAGTATCATATAATTTATACTGTATACTTGATAATTAGACATCAAGAGGTAACATCATTGATAATTGACGGTTAGAGTAGGTGGGTGAAATTTTCGCTTAAAATTTTCAAAATCAAAGTTGTAGTAAGGTGAGTTACTTTAATTTAGAAAATAATTCAACAATTTAGTAAATATTTATAAATGTATAAAAAATTACATATTTATATAATAAAATATTTAAAATATATATTCTGTGCATAAAATAGATTCAAAATTTATGATTAACTAAACAACAAATTAAAAACTAAAACTAGTGGCCTAAAGAGTATCAAGCTTATTTTTGAACAAGCTTTAAAAATTGCGCATGATTGATCAAATAATTATGCCAACATTTGCCTAGATTTTGTACAGTATCTATAAAAGTGCATAATTGTCATAGCCATTTTATTAAGCATGTACAATTTTGCAATTATCGCACAAAACACATAAAACTAAATTACCCTGACTAACGAGCGCTCAGACCAAAGGACGTAACCTATAGTTCTGAACGAGAAGTCGGGGCACTTTCGGCCACTTCCGCGTCCGTTCGGTTAAATTCGTTTCATTCAAAGTCTGTTTATTCGAAAAGATATAAATCGTTCGCAGACTTCGAAGTCTCGCCAAACAGTCGAACGCATTGTCCGATATATCGGTGTACGTAATGTACAGATATTGCAGATTCGGTACATTGCGGTCGATGTCGGCGAAGAACGAGTCCTTAATAAAGCATTTATTAGAAATGAGCGACAAATGCGTGAGACGTCGGCATCCGCTCAACAATGCGCTCAATAGCTCGCATTCGTATGCCTTCCCGACGGCAACGCAAAGCCGTAATCGCGTTAAACGGCGAAACGATTCGCTAATTATCGCAATCATCGCCAATACGTTCTCATTCGCCGACGCATCCAACGACAGACTCTTGAGTTTCGGGCAATTCTCGCCGATTCGGCGCAACTGCGCGCCGAACGTCTCGCCATCCCATTGGTCGCCGAAATAGTACTGAACACTGATCTGGAACTCAATCTTCAGTTCAGTCAACGCATGCAATCGCGTCAATGCCATCCACAGCGGATCGGCCGCCGCTTGACTATCGGTGCGGACGGACACCGAAACGCTCGTCAGCCGATCGGCGAGTGCGGCGACGCTATCGCCGCACTCGTCGCCGAACGTAAACGCAATTCGCGACAACTTTCGCATCGACGCGATCGCACCGACGAGTTGCGAGAGTTTCGCGTTTTTCGCATTCAATTCAATCAAATTTGTGCAGAATTTGAGCCGATTCTGAAGCGCCGGATGCAGACTCTCCTCCCATATCGACAGTGACCTCAGATTCGGCGCGAATTTGTCGAAAAACGCGTCAATCGTTTCGCGCGTGAAGTGCTGCCACAAACAGTCAATCGCATCTAATCGGCGGTAATGAGTGGTAATTGAGCGCATCATTTGATCCAATGTCCGATCGCTTGAGTATAGGTTGAGTAGAATTGAGACGACGTTTGGATGCGAATGAAGTATTGACTCAAATAATCGCGAATTGAGTGTTAAGTCAAACGATGTCTTGACTCGAGTGACGAGTTTGTAGTCAATCGCGAGTTTGTATTGCTTTCGGCGAACGCATCGCCGGAACTGCTTCGCGACCGACTCGAAGCGAAACGAGTCGTCGAATGAGAGGTAACTTAATAATAGTTCGCATAAGTCGTCGCCGAACCGGTCGAACGAGTCTCGGCGGAAGATTTGCGCCATTTCTGGCCAAAAAAGTACTGTATATTAGACGCGAAAACAAATCCAAAATTTCTAAAACTTTTTGACTAAAAGTAAGTCAAATGTTGACTGACTTTTGAAATTAAAACTTTTGATTCACTTTTGGCTATAAATAATGCAAATAAGAAACGGCGAAAAATATCTGTCAAATACCAAACTCTAGTCAAATAACTCGTAATTTAATCGCTTTTTAATTGTTATGTAAATTATATTTTATAAAAAATAGTTTTAAAACTTGTTATGAAAATCCAAACACAAAACAGCTGTCGATTCGATGTAAACATTGAATGCAATTCACGTGTCGTTCGAGTGATCGCATCGATTGACACCTTTTGGCGAAAGTTTTCAACTAATTATTGCTTCGAAATTAACGCTTAGTTTTTGCATAATTTTCGTATCAGTTTTAATCGTTTCAATCAAAATTAATTGCGACATGCTTATTGTTTAGCATAATTAATTAAACATAATCTTGTTTGTTCTTTTCTGGCTTAAGCTCGTAAACAGGTTTAGTGTCATTGAGGACTATTAACATGTATAATTAGTATAGTTTAACAACAGTTTGACAATAGTTTGTTAATTAGACTAGATAAACTAATATTAAAATAAGTTTATAAAATTAAATATGCATATTTATG
>JAQIXC010001580.1:0-14066 GCA_034697605.1 Metabelba pulverosa
GCATAGACAACACCGATTGTGACCATTGATTACGGCGGCGCGTCTGGCCATAAGCAGCTAAATTGTGCCGAATCTTGCTATTAATGATCAGAGCTATAATTTGGTATAGAATTAAACACGAAAATCGTTTACACAGGCCACAAGAACCTACGAGTAAGTAGCTTTTGGCTGAATTTTTACTTGGTTAGTTTTTATAGTTTCATATTATATTTAGGTTATTGTAGTTTTTAATTTACAGTATGAATATAAATGCATAAATTGATTCATATAAACAATTATTCAAACATTGAGTTAATATATTGTTAACTATCCATCTACTGTTGAGTTAAAATTATCCATGTCTGTACAATAAAAATAAACAAGTTTTAAAAATACCAATTCGAACCAATACTAATTCGAGCATTGTTAATTTAGAAATAATTGGCTTGATTCACTTCTCTCACCATGAAATAATCTTGATGCATTTTAAAAATTAAACATATCTATGCAGTTAACCCTTATTCGTATTTAATTTGATTTTGCTTTGTAAATTAAGCAAAATAATTTATAAATATGCAGAATATTGAAGTTAAGCATTGTTAAAGTAATTAAAGCAAAATTGCATTGTATTTTGTGTTGAGCATTGTATTTTTTAAATGAAAATTACCTCACTAATCTTTCCACAACAAACTTGAATATTGCAGTATTAACTGAATTCTAACTTGTTAGTTTAAATGAAGATAGAATTTTGATGGAATAGAACAAACTTGAGTAAATTAGAACACTATTAGGGAGAGTAGAAGTGACTTGATTGAATTTAGTATATGGCGAAAGTTATGTAAGTTATTTGAATGATGAAATGGCGGTCAAAATATACAGTGTATTTAATATTAAGCTTAGAGTCAATCGTTGGATAACTAGGAAATGAGTGAAATTTGATTCGAAGTCACACTCAGAGAGAAAGAGCACAGCAATTGTGAATTGCATTTTAGACATTCCATAGTATTGATTGTCCTATTTTTGGACAGTTTATTTGGAGAATACATGGAGAATAATATTTTGGCTAATTTTTAGAGCTATTGAATATACTGTATGGCTAAAATTGGGATACTTTTGGCTTTTAAATCATTAGCGAACGACAAATAGAAATTCATTTTGAATTGCGATTCACTGCTTGAGGTCAGGAATTGTGTGGAAATAGTTGAATAGGTTTTCGAAACATTGGTTTCCATTGAATGAGAATGTGTTCGGAAGTATCTCTCGTTAGTATAACTGTTTACGAATGCGAATATGGAGAGTATGGTAAGTGTTGACTACATTAACCAATTAGTCGACTCATCAATTTGAAGCACTACCTACTCATTAGTAGCTAAGTGATTGAGTAGATTCTTGTCGAGCCTAAAGGGGCTGAGAGTAGTCGGTGGCAGTAGCTGCTGCTCGGGTAGTACCGAAAGTAACTTATAATTGCGATGTTTGTT
Source organism: Metabelba pulverosa (assembly GCA_034697605.1). NCBI lineage: Eukaryota > Metazoa > Arthropoda > Arachnida > Sarcoptiformes > Damaeidae > Metabelba > Metabelba pulverosa. The sequence goes on from JAQIXC010001580.1 coordinate 1,458, forward strand.
GTCCCACAGGAAAGGTGTTGTGCGAGTCCTGTTCGAAGAAATGCTCGGGTAATGTGCTCCGAGTGGGCAAGACTTACTTCCACATCGACTGCTTTAAATGCCAGGGTATGCCAACTCTGCACTTGATCAATTAACCGAGTCCTAATGCTGTGAACGCTTTGCGTGTGCCCGTTGGCCAGAATGCAACTCGTCGCTGGCACAGGGAGGCTTCTTCAGCCGGACGTCCAATTCGATTCAACAATATTATTGTACGAATTGCTATCAGAAGTCATTCGGAACGAAGTGCGCGGCCTGTCATCAGTTCGTTGAGGGAGAGGTAGTGACGGCGTTAGGCAATACATATCACCAGAACTGCTTCCGTTGCAGTCGTTGCAAGTGAGCCAACAGTTGTTCGCATTTCTAGTCAATTGTCAAAAATTGAACGTTTTCTCGATTAAGACAAGCATTTCCTACGGGTGACAAAGTGACCTGGAATGGCAAGGAGTGCCTGTGCGCTAAATGCGTTCAAATCCCTGTCGTCTCATCGCACACACCCGACGGACTCGGACCGAGTAATCGATTTCTTCAAAACTTTATTTAAATTTCAAATTTGATTTATTGTTGTTTTCGAAATAGAATGCAACGCTTGTCAGGAGGAGATCAATGAGGGCCAGGCGTTGATAGCTCTTGACCAACAGTGGCATATCTGGTGTTTCAAGTGCGACACCTGTAAGGCCGTTCTTCATGGAGAGTATATGAGCAAAGATGGAAAGGTTTACTGTGAGAAGGACTATCAGGTGAATAAATTATCTACTCATAGATCGCTTTTGCCATTCCTCTCATCAGCTCTAATATATTGGTATTGAACTGCAGAAACAATTTGGCATAAAATGCAATCATTGCGAGCGCTATATAACTGGTAAAGTGCTTCAGGCGGGCGAAAACCACTTCCACCCGACGTGTGCGCGGTTGGTATTGATGCCATTCCTTGATAATTGTCTCACTTGTTGTTCTTGTGTTTAGTTGCACCAAATGTGGCGATACGTTTGGGGACGGGGAGGAGATGTTTATGCAGGGTATCTATCACTTATACTATTGCTAAACGAAAGAGTTTAACGATATTGTGCTTACATGAAAAGGAGGCGCCATTTGGCACCCCCGCTGCGGGCCCGGACCAGATGGCAAGATGGAAGTCGATGCCCATATGGACGGACAGGTGACTGTTGATTAAGATTTTGAGTGATTTGATGACATTATTTGCACGATTTGATTGAATTGTTGACTAATTTATGTTTAAATTATTGATTATTTGAATCACTGCATGAATTGAATGGTTTGTTCGCATTTGTGTTCGGATTATATATAATTTGATAGTATTCTCCGCAAACCTATTCCCCGAGTCTCTCGAGTTCACTGTCGCGATCCGTCAGCCCTTACGGCTCAATGAATAAACAGGTGAGTCGTGACTGCGTTTTCGCCTCCAAATCAATTACTAATTATTACATTGATTGAGTTTTTTGACCAATTGTTTGCCTATTAGTTTATAATTAAGCAGTATGAATTACATTTAAGCCAAACTATCATTAGTCAAATATCTAACAATTGTTATTCATTTGTCGCACAGTTGGGTCGTTCTGCGAGCCCCGGCTTTGCGGATAAGGAGTCGATGTTCAACGACTTAAGCCGAGTCTATACGTATAGCTACTTAGCTGCAGAGCCGACTCAGGGCTACTTAAGGCGACCTCTAGAGCCACGACCGCCAAAATCGCCGCAATTCCATAGACCTCCCGAGAGCTTCGGTAGACGACGGGTGTTCACCAAATCTCTGCCAAAACAAGGAATGCAGGCATTAGTGGATAACTTACAGTCAGGTCAGCCGAGACCCAAATCGCCGGCAATGAACAACGAGGAGCCAATCGAGTTAGCGCACTACCCGGGTGCTCAGAAACCCAAACAGGGGGACATTCCCCGCATAGAGAGAGACGACTTTCCCGCTCCACCGGTACTATGAGTGCAGACTTTTGGCAATATTCTAAAACATTTATTATAATCAGTTCCCGTACACCGATCCGGAGCGCATACGGCGCTGGAGTGGCAACTCAAGAGATGCCGATTTGAATGAGGACTTTGAGGATGAAGTCGACCAAACGAATGGCGATCCGCAGCTTAAGAAGGAAGAGGTCGAGCTCTCGAAGATTGCCACTGGAATTGGGAAAGTGTTTCTCAAAACAGTTCACGAAAGGGAGAAACTTATGGCCTGGAAGAGGGCTCACATCGACCCCAGGAAGGCCTCGCGAACCCCAAACGCCAAAACCGAATTACCCGCTCGTCTTCGCTATGAAAACCCCGTCAATGCGTGTATGCATTCAATGCTTTGACAATACGTTTCCGATTTGTTCGGAAATGAGTTTATTTTATATTAATATTATTACCGTTGCGTCGATCGACAGCTCCTTCTCGTGATATGGACCGACCGAAGCCCTGGGAAGAAGACGAGATCGATAGGGGCTCTCACTTCAGGAGTTCATATATCGGCAGATCATATATCGCTCCAATCAATTACAACGGTTTGATTGATACCATTCCGGCCCAGCCCCTACCTTGACCCCAGCCCCAACATCGATGCATTAAATTGCTTGAATTATTGGCTATTAATTGCAGTTATATCTTCACTACGAAATGTTCCTAAGCCCGGGTACTTGCAGCACAAGTCGTCTACTTTACCCCCGCGAGACAGCCATTTGAATGTAATTATTATTATTATTAGTTTTAGTTTAATATTAAGTTTAATTATCAATCGATAGGGAAGTGGTTCGCCTTTCACTGACAGAATCATTGAGAAGACACAGAGCATAGAGTTCAGTAGTAGTGGCAAATCGGACAGTAAGCTCAACACTGTTCCCCTTTTTGGTAGTTATAAATTGAAAGTATATATTTGATGGTTTAGTTTCAGCTCTTTCCGAACAACATGATAAAAGTGGTCGACATTACATCGTAAGCATTGATATGAATACAATTAAAAAGATAATAATCGCAAACCTGTGCCAACAGAACCATTCAATAAGCGGCACATTTCGTACGACTCCGTTCTCCGACGGGTTTGGCGGCTATCGGTACGCGTCATACTCGCCACACCTGCGCCGGTCGATGCCAAACGTCAACTTTCACCTACACTCGAACGAACCGCCCCGACAGTACCCGTACCACCTGCTACTCACACATAACTATCGACTGCCCCCAGGTTTGTCCACTTGCGCGAACTGATTGGCCAATTAGTTAACCACTTTTGCATTCCTCGCCAGACGTCGATCGATGCCATTTAGAGCGACATTTGCAGGTATTTTCCAATTAATCCATTGAAAGCATTTCCTCTCAACTAATAATCGACTAATTGTCTCAATTGTTTGGCCAGAACTCGGAGTTCGAACAACTGTTTAATATGAATCGAATGGATTTCTATCGTCTGCCCGAATGGCGCCGAAACGAACTCAAGCGAAGAGTTCGACTTTTTTGACTTCAGACTCGCAATAACTTGAAGATAAAATTGATTCGATTTAGACGTTTGCGACCGAAAGTCGAATTAACCGAATGAGTGAACGGCTCACGAGTGCCGCTCAGAATGTCTTGTATTGACTTAAAACCAAATCACTGTTTCATTACTTATCGATCCATTTGTCGTCAAATTTAATTAATTTTCTTTTAGTTATGTTTATCGTATTTGCATTGAATATTCGCTAATTTTTAACATGAAATTTGAAATTTAGTTCAAATAATTCGAGAAATGCAATGAATCACAAAATCACATAATATTTAGTATAAATTTTGGGATTATTTATTAGTTTTTTAATTTTCATTAATCGCTAGTTTTATCCACATTCTAGTCTCTTAGGGTATAAACAAAAACAAATATTTATATAAATCGACAAATATTTACAATTCTATATATTTTTATTTATATATAATATATAAAATTTTAAGATTAGGTGACAATTGAAGGCAAACTCACTCTTTATGCGCAGCTTTTTATAAGCGTTTTATGATAAATGAATTTTAAGCTAAAATAAATAAATAGTGTTTTCTAAACCAAACATTGACTTCGAATGACTTATTTCCTATACTTGGCCTCAACCCAAACCCTATACATCTTGACCTGTTTGGCCCGATTGACCTGAAGTCGTTTGTCGGTTCGGAGCAGCGCTCGAGTGAGTCCAGCGCTCGACAGCAGTGAATCGATTTCTGGTTCTGTGAAAAAGTAAGCTCTCGTTCCGTCGCCTCTCATATAGAAGTTGTCTTTGAGACAGCGCCCGGCCTTGAAGCGCACCTGAGCCATATCGCACCGGCCGTAGTCGCGGAACAGCAGAACACCTCCCGGTTTGAGGTATTCGTAGATCTTCGCGATTACGCACCGCATCCTATGGTCACAAAGAGATCGCATTCTTAGCAAACAATTCAATACAATACTGCGATATAACGGTTATATTCTTCATAATTAAGGTTTAAAACGGTTTTCTATATTTAATAACTGAATGCGAGTGAGAGTTAAGCTCTTCTCTCGTCTCAAAGCTTTCAGTCGTTTCAACGTCGAGTCGAATAGAGTTTAGGTTTCGTTTCAAAGGACAGTCACAAAGGGATGCAAACGAACCGAATCGGATCGATGGCCGATAAGACGAATATCATTGTCACGATATCGAGACTGCATTTGGGGAACGGGACGTCCCAGTGCTCGTCGGTTAGGTCGAGAGTGAATGCATTGCAGCGCTTCTGGTCATAGAGTGGGTTCTCCTTAACCAATGATATGGCAGAAGAGGAGAAGTCGCAGCAATAGACCATTAAATCGGGATTTCTGGTCATAAATGGCATTTACGGTAATAATGGTTGTAATGGGAGTGTAGTTATGGTACTTACGAATTGATCTGAAGGACTGGGAAGACAGTGTTGCCGACACCACAGCCCACCTCCAGCACCGACATCGAGCGGCTCCGGGCGTCGGAAGCGTTTAGTTCGGGAAACTCAGTGAAGAGCCAATGTCTGTCTTTAAAGAACTTGTTTTCGTGTTTATCGTAAAACTGGTCCCAAAACCTATTGGCGTTCGCCTCCAAGTCTTCCGCCGTTTCGTTCGGCACTCTATTCGCGGAGTTTTGTCTTATCTTCGATTCGATCGACTCTATCAACGCCTCATCCCATTCGATGTCATCCCTTCAATGAGAACACAATTAGCCTTAACTCGAATCGAAGTAACGATCAGCCAATCGTCAGACCAGGCGTTCTCCTCAAACACACGGCTCGCGTCCGTTAGGTATCGGTTCCCGAATTGACGCCTTTTATTCGAATCGCTTCCGACAGCAGCTGATCCATCGCTGCCACTCATTGCCGGTGTTTGCAGCTGTCTATGCTATCTAAACTATACATGTTCAATTTTAAATTCACTAATTACGTGGCAATTGTTAACAACATTAATAAGTTTAACTAATTACCAATAATTTAATGTAAGCAAAAACTACTTAAATATAGAGCATAATGTATGTATTAATAATTGTATGCTGATCAAATAATATTTACCTCAGGCCTGTGTTTCACGTGTTGTTTCTAATCTCTATTTGATTTATACCTCACTTTCAACCTAATAGATGGCGACATATAATTGCGATAAAGTTTATCAAATCTGTGAGAAATGTTTTAAAATTTAAATAACTGTAAATACATTACATTTAGAATTCATTATTTTAGTCGAAAAATATTTCTGATGTAAAATTAAAATATATCTAAATATACACTGTTTCCAGAAAATATCGCGGTCTCTAAAACCGCATTATCTCGGGAACGGGTGAACCGATTTTGACGAACTTTAATTCAGTTTGCTTAGAATCTACCCACGAAACTTTTGACTAGAGCAATTTTGAATATCTTGGTTAATATAAAAATTATCGTTGAACAAGATTTTTTACATTTTCTGATAAATTTGATAATTTTTATACTAGTCAATATATTCAAAATTGCTCTGGTCAAAAGTTTCGTGGGTGGATTCTGAGCAAACTGAAATAAAGTTCGTCAAAATCGGTTCACCCGTTCCCGAGATAATGCGGTTTTAAATGCCGCGATATTTTCTGGAAATAGTGTATATTATTTTAATTTATTACAGTCTAAACTCGTTATAACGAACCTCGATATAACGAATGCCTCATTATAACGAACGTAGTGTCAAGAACGTAGTGTCAAGAACGGGGAACCAATAGCACCGACTCTATGCATATTATACTCGTTATAACGAACCTCGTTATACCGAATACCTCGATATAACGAATGACTTTACGGCACAAATAGTACAGTATAAATTACATACAAAATTAATTCGTTATAACGAACGATACTTTTTGCTTATTTTTTTTTAAATCGTAATTTATTTCAAAAAAGGATTTAAAAACATAAAATTCATTAAACATCAAATAAAATAAATTTTTATTAACAAAATAAGACAATATTGGTAAAAGTAATAAAAGTTGTTGACTTAATAAGTTATACCATATTCAAGCGCAAACATCGACATGTTATAACCAAGGTAGTAAGCAAGGTGGTTTAAGCAAGGCTATCCATTTTATTAAAATAGGTTCTATTGTGTTTATACTCAATATGTCGGTATAGAATGAGATATCCGTATAAGGTAAGGTACAAAAATACTGTAATTTTATAGTTAATATGTATTAAAATAAACATAGTATCACATAAAAACGTAGTAAAATAGTCATGATTGTTCGATTAAATTATTATATTAAATTTATTTTATTATGTTTGAAAAAAGTTCTTTTAAAAATTTACACAATTTATCTTAAATACTACAAGTTTTAAGTTAAGATTTTGAATGTTTCTCAGAAATTAGCTCGTAGACGCATTGATTGCATTTTATTTTTATCAAACCATTTACATCGTTTATAACATGTCGGTATACCCAGAAATAATCGACACCTTTGACGATTTACCAGGCCGACCAGGCCTGCTTTAATCTATATCATCATGTCGGTATTTGCGCGGGACTACGGTATAAAAATTTTTTAACCCAAGTTATTGAAAACAACAATAATCAATCAATTCTTTAAGAAATGTGTTAAACATGCTATAAATTATCAAATTAATCTATTTATTGCGTTTGATTTAGTTTATAGTAAAATTACTCTGTGGTATAGTCAGTACTCGTTATAACGAATCCTCGTTATAACGAACGACTTTTCTTGTCCCGAGCCGTTCGTTATAACGAGTTTAGACTGTATTACGAATATTATTGCAATTATTTACATCTTTATTTTTAAGGCAATTAAGTTTAAATTTCTTAGAAATTAAATATAATTAATTAAAGATGATAATTTCTCAAAAGTTTAAACAGCTGATATTACCTTTATATTTACCACCCAGCTTAATTCTCTGACATTTAGCTAATTTACATAATGGCACTGAACCCACACTTCGCGATGACGTCTTGTGCAATGACGGACAAAGCGGTGGCCGGAAGAAGAAGAGCGCCGGAACAGGACAAACAAGTGAGGTGTGGGTCAGACGCACAGACGCACCGATACACCCGATTCCAAGAGAATAGCGAAGTCGGGCGTAAAGTCCACTTCAAACCACTTGTAGTCCGCGTTAGTCGAAGACAAGTAAGAAGTGAGAAGAGGAACAGCAGGAAGAAAGTCGAATATTAGAAACAGTTGTTTAAATCTAACTATTATTATATACTGTTCTAATTTTGTTTTACAGGTATTTATTATTTGTTATAATTACTAAACTTTTAAAATATAGAGTTTGACAACTTATTCTGCACAATTTCAAATTTGAACATTAATAATAACAACTACAAAAGATAAACTTATTTGATTAAACTAAAAAGATTTATTTTTATGAATTCTTTTTTATTTTACTCAGAATTAAAATTAAAACAAGGTGAATTAGTGAAACTTTATGAAAATAAACTCTAAATAGAAAAAATTGAGTTTAAAAACTAAAATCTTAATTTACATAGTGACCACAGAGAACTCAGAATTAATACTGGGTAAATTTAAAAACCTGTTAAGCCACTTGAAAATAACCCCCATATTGATTCTGAGTTTTTGGGTTCACTATGTAAATTAAGATTTGAGTTTTTAAACTTAATTTTTACTTAATAAATTTTTTTTATTAAAGTTTCATCGAAGTAAAAATTTTAATTTTGCGTAAAATGAAAAAGAATTTAGTAAAATATCTTGTATACAAACCTGTTATAAATTTTATTTTCGATTTTAAATTATATTCGATTCTATTAATAAATGTTGAATCAAATATTTTGCCCAGATAGCTTTTTTGGAATACCTTTTTACATTAATTTTATTAGTAGCAGCGATGCCGGCGTTTTTGCGATCTGAGGAGTACCGAACCGATCCGCCCGAAGCTATATCGCGGCTAAAATTTTGTTCAAAAATTCTTAGCTCGAAAACTAAACTAGCTAAAATTTTTTTTAAACCGAGGGATAGTAAATTAATTAAAATATAATTAGTTGTATTAGACCTGCTTTTTAATAAAATGCGGCTAAAAATCTACTGTTAAAATTCTAAAAATAAAAACTCTTATATTTAAATTACATATAAATCAATTATAACTGCGCTATAACTTAACAAATATTAAAGCAACGGCATTTTAACTTTTACCTTTTCATTCCTGTTGCTTTTCACGATAAAAAGCACTAAGATTGACATTAAAAATACTACTATACTTATGTATATTTAAAGTTAATGTGTACTTTATTAAATGCAACTTTTTTGTTTGATAAGATATCTCAAATTTGATATTATATTATGTTAATTAGCATGGTCGATTTAGTAGGATATAGTGTATATATGTCATATATTACGACTTTAAAATTCCATATTTGGAGCCCTCTACCGGGCAAACCATTTGCCCTGCAAACTTTTCACTCATACAAATGTTGTTCATCATGTTGTTAATGCCGTTCAATCCACTATTCCAATGCATTTCCTATGGCAGTATACCCTCCACTAATGCATACCATCCATTAATGTGTTCCATTTGTAAGCTATCTCAAATTGGCGCGTTATTAATATAACGCTAAAAGTGTGCATTTTTTCAATGCTCCCCCTAAGCACACCAGCCGTCCAATCCACTAGCCCATTGTATTTCCTATGGCAGTATACGCCCCATTATACCCAGTGGGGTGGGTGGGGTGGGATCGGCTTCGAAATTATATATACCTTTTCTTTGCTTGCAGCCATCAAAGCTATTAAAAATTCGTAGCTCGAAAACTAAATTAGTATATTTTTTAAACCGAGGGTTTGTGTAGAATTAGGTCTGGAATCAAACTAGCATGGTTAATTTTATCAAATCCACAGTTCGGCTTACTGTTAGCCCTTCTTTTGCTATTAATAAATATTTGTTTCATCTAACTTTATTTACTTGTTTTTAATATAATGCCAAGAATACAATGGAAATAATTCGCAAATCATTAAAACAATTTTTATCATTTGCTAATATTACTGTACTAAAATTTTTTTAAAAATGATAGAATTTATAGCAAGCTCTAATGTGAAAATGTGTTATTCCGTTTACTGCATTACAATAAATTTACTTTATAAAGTTACAGTAAATTTCAGTTTAGCCGCAAATGAAATAAATGTCGGTTTGCTTTCAATTCTGATATTGCAAAGCGTTTTACGTATAAAATGGTATGAATTTAGTCGTAAGTCAGAGACGGACTCGTCATTAGACAACTTGCGGTGAATCGGACGCTCAATAGAATCGCTTAAATTGCGTCAATTCTATCGTTTGCTGAGAAGTTTTTCGAAACAATTACAATAAATAATATGCGCATGCCACAAAGGCCAAAATACCAAAGTTACGTTTAGTGGAATGAAAGCTGAAAACTGCACAAGATTAAAATTTCTTGCATCTTACAGACAAATTAAGCATGTTCAAATCCAATGATCAACTATTTGTTGCTATTAGTCAAGAGCTTAGGCAACGGGTGGGCAGAGCTCGCAAAAAAGCAATTGACACTGTAAACATAATCACTATTTACGTATTTTCATGGTCAAACTTATATAACCTACCTTATAACTGGGTGCTGGGTGCCTTATAACAGGGCAGTGGGTGTCAGGAGAGGGCGCTTTGTTGTGTATTAGCAAAAAAATAGTTGAACTTTATATCTGAAGTTTTGCCGATTGGATAAGAGAGACAATAAATATAAATCACAAACTCTTTTGATTTCTCCGCTCAAGACTTTCCACTTAAAGATTTAATATTTTCGAAAAGCTTTTTACAGTATATAATAAATTTAATAATTAAATATGGTTCTACGGACATAGAGCATAATTTTAATCTATTCTTATATTTTATTATGTTATACTATATTATTAGTAAAGTTTTAACTATTTATTAACTGTAGTTTATTTAATATAAATATTAATTTGATTAGTAGTATTTTGAATATATTGTAAATAAAATGCATTATAAATCTAAAACACTTAAAGTAAAATCGAAAAATTAATATAATTAAGTTAATTGCTGCTTGTTAAGATTTCCTTAATTAAGAATAGGAGTAAAGTAAAATTTTTATTCTCAACTAATATTCCCAATTAACGTTTACAAGAGTTGGCACAAAGTTTACATTAGTTTAAAATTATTCAGATTTATTAGATGCTAAAACTAGAAAGATTAGTTTTAAAATAATTTTTGCATTTATTTTATTATAATTATAATTAAATCTTTAGTTGCGTAACAACTAAACTAAATGACAATAAATTGTTAGTAATAATTCATTTGTGCACAAAACGATGAAAAATACATAAAAGTGCCTAATAGAGTCAGTTTATGCATAAGAAATTTATACATGCAAATACATACTACAAATCGGATTTGTAGAAATATGAGGCAAAACAAAAGAAACAGTTATTATAATCTTTCAGTCGATCACTCGTTAGTTTTGGTCAGAAAGAAGTAAATTTTTAAAAATATTCTAATTTTTTGCTCCTTTTCTAATTAGAAATATAAACAATTAGAAAACAAACGAGTTATGCAAATAGGTTTTAACTTTGAGTCTTTATCTTGCTTAATTTTACAATAATAACTCAACAAGCTTATAGTATTGATTTTTAAAGTGAAGCTCTGGTAATAATCAAAGCCTAAAATTAAAAAAAATATTGCAATAAATATACTAGGGTAAACAGTATAGAATCAAACTACATTAATATTCAAAGTTATAAAAAAATTTGCATGCTTTTCTTTGTTATAAATACTCGCTTTGAATAGACTTTCAATTGCAATAAATTAACTAGAATTTATTTGTGAATAAAAGCATACTTGTTATAAAATATTTTTAGTTATAAACTTGGTTATATTATTGTGGTTTATAAATGAAATAATTAGCAGAGATACTTGATCAGAGTATAAACTAGGTATTTCATTTTTTGAAGTTTATTTATAAACAAAAGCATTTACTGTATGTGTAATTTAAACAGCATTATTTATAAATTATATTGTAATTAAATCAACAGTTTATGCAACATTAAAATTTTTAATTACTTTAAATGTTTGTATTTTTTTTGTTTTATTTTATTTTGAAAACAAGTTTTAAAGCAAATTATACAAAATTTAACTATTATGCAAAATTTTATGAGACCCATTATGAATAAATTTTGTTTTTAATAATCATTTGTTTTAACTAACTTTATTTACTAATTTTAAATATAATACCACGAATACAATTAGCAGATTTACAAACAGCATTTTTTTTTGTATACTTGCTAAAACTTTTATTTTTAATAGCTTTGATGGCTGCAAGCAAAGAATAGGTATATATAATTTCGAAGCCGATCCCACCCCACCCACCCACCCCCCCCCAACGGGTTGTTATGATTGTGAATAGCGGGGAAAATTATGCTGTTATTAAAGAGGCTCTTTATACTTTTAACACAGCGGGTACAACATTTTATACTTCCAACGTAATTAAAATTTTGTTTTTGTATTTTTCGACTTTCTATATTTGCATTTACACGCTTTGTATTAACTGCGATAATCACGTAACAGTGAGATTTGATAAACGAAAAAAGTTGTACTAATAGTGCTGTTTTGCAGGTTAATATACAAAGAATTGCTAATATAAATAGATATTTAGTGGATGGGTCTATTATTCAATTGTACATTGCCATAGGAAATACATTGGGATAAGGGATAGGATGGCTAGTGTGCTTAGGGGGAGCATTGTAAAAATGCACACTTTTAGCGTTATATTAATAGCGCGCCAATATGAGATGGCTTACAAATGGAATAAATTGGTGGATTTTTATGCATTAGTGGAGGGTATACTGCCATAGGAAATGCATTGGGCGAGTGGATTGAACGGATGGGGTGCTTAGGGCGAGCATTGTAGAAATGCGCATTTTTAGCGTTATATTAATAGCGCGCCAATTTGAGATAGCTTACAAATGGAACACATTGGTGGATGGGGTGCGTTAGTGGAGAGTATATTTTTATAGAAAATACATTGGAATAGGTGATTGGCCTACTGGTGTACTTAGAAGGCACATTAGAAGGAGTGTGGTATGGGATTTGACATTATGATCGCTTGGCTCTGCACTAATATTAATCTAGGTTAATGAT
>JAQIXC010001581.1:0-14056 GCA_034697605.1 Metabelba pulverosa
AGGCAATAGGCCTAACCTTATTCGGAGCATAACTTCTTACCAGCGGTTTAGGAGAACTCACGTCGAGTGAGGGTTGGGAGAGAGAGAGAGAGAGAGAGAGAGAGAGAGAGAGAGAGAGAGTAGGGGAGAGAGTCTAATAAATACCTAAAGTTGCGAGCTAATCATTACACGGTTAGCCTAAAAGTACTTTTACTCTACAGTTTACACAGTGCTTATTAGAAACACTAGAAGTAAACAAAAAACCTAATTATAAACAGTTTAATTATCGCAGGAAAAAAGTTAATTCACAAAAATTAAACTAGGCTAGGTTTTCCAATCTTATTTTTAATACGTGTAGAAATTGTTAGTGTTAGCATGGTACAGTATATTGGCAATCAAGCGTCGAATGTGTCGGTGGTTTAGGCGCACCGATGCCGGTGTGTGTGAGTATGTGTGCGTATGTGTGTGTATGTGAGTGTATGTGTGTTTGAGAGCGTATATGTTGGCCACGAAGAGGCGAGGAGTATATCAACCTTTAGTTAACCGCCTGCTGTGGCTAACGATTCCTCCAGTATTTCCAACAACGACTGCCCGACTGTCTGTTAACTTATAATAAGGTGTGTATTGAAGATATATTACTCCAAAATCGCATATATCGTTAGACTGTTTAACGCTCGACAAGCGATCTCTCTCTCTCTCTCTCTCTCTCTCTCTCTCTCTCTCTCTCTCTCCCAGTCTCTCTCACTAACTATCTATGAGTGAATAGAAGTGGAGAAAAACATTTTTCACTTACGATAATCAACTCACTATTGATAGACTCGCACATCACTGAACGGACTCTATTCGACTCGAGACTACATACGGCTAACGAGACTCCGAGAGTATACACTGTATATATTTAAGAAAAAATTCTCTCAACTTTCAGTAGCGTTTTGTTCAATAGTTTACTTCAAACTTAATATTTTCAGCAAAAATTCTGCTCAATATATACTGTACTACTTGACACTTAGGAGTAATCTGTTTCTTTAAAAAGTATTTCTTACAAATTCTTTCTTAATATTCATTGAAATAAACGATTAAAACATAAATTTTATGAATTAGAAAATTATATATTTATTTCTGAAAACACATAAAAATAATCTCCTTTTTTGCTGCCCTAACCTTCAATCGTTTGCAAAATTTCAATTAATTTTGTGTTTAAATTCACAAATAAAATCGGTTTCGACTGTTAAGGAGGAAATAAGTGAATGATATTTATATTATTCCGTAATATCTAATTCAAAACAAAAAACAAAACCAGAATTTATTGCTAATATATTTATTTTGAGTGAAGAAAAACCGTTTGAAATAAACTCAAAACGATTTGATCCAACTTATGGCCAATCAATTGACGGCAAAACAAATCGGCAAATATAGGCCCAATTGAGACAATTTTTACCAAAAACTAACTTGACTTTCAAATTCGCGGTTCAAAAAACATTGTAATCTAACGCATAATAGAACAGTCATTTGAGATTTTGTTTCAAAACCAAATCTTTCTTTTTCTCTCAAATTCTTTCGAAAAGTTTTTTCTTTTGCAAATCAAGCGCTTAATGAATGAAATATTGGGTTAAGAATTCGAAAAATGTTTTACTATTTAATGTTTGATTTTCTCGTTCGAAGGGCTCAGACCTCACAAACCCGCTCTCACTGGCGAACGACTGAAGGACTGGATCGAGAAAACGCCGGTTCGGGCGCTCGTAGGTAAACACACACCAGATATAGCCCTAATTTCGTGTCAAAACTATATCAATTGGCCACCAAAATGATGTATTGAATTACAAACACGTTTTCGCATTTCTCTACACATTGCTTCCAAACGGCTATTCCCGAGCCGTCAGATATTTGGTGTAAAAATATACTGTATAATTCGACTAATAATGTGCTCCGGAATACAGACAACAAATCAATACAACATTTTCGACTGCATTTCGAATGAATTCTTTTCTTTCTCTCTCTTTGTGTTTCGAGAGAAAAAGCTTTTAAAACGCGTCTAGCTATTTTAATGGACTCGAAGTTCTTTTTTGTGCCAAGATGATTGCGATAACACACCTGATTAAACAATACAATACGGTTTTTATAGGCGCTAAATAGCAAACACTTAACTCCCCGTTTAAATAGCTTTCGAGTTCTTTTGTACTCAGATTAGGTTTCATAACAATTGAAATCAATTTTTTTATTTTAATTATATACTCATGAATATTTTTATTAATTTAAAATAATTTGATCTATATAAATTAAGCTAACATTTTAATAAAAGTTATCTTAATTTAATTATTTAATAAGTTTTAATTGCAAGGTAATTATTAATCCCAAAACATTAATTCAAATATTTATCTAAACATCAATTTTGTTTAAATTAAATAGTTTTGAAAAATTGTGTATTTGATAAATAAAAAGCGTTAAGAATAAGATGATACAATTTCCGTAATTAAAGGTAAAATTGGGCACTATTATGATTTATGTAGCATGCTTATTATTGTTTTTAAACCATTGATTATGACATTAAAATTGTGAAATTTTTAGCTTAAAAATAATAATAAATTGACTCAAAATTTCAGTTTGTTATCTATATTAACGCAATAAATACGACTAATATAGAGAAGAGAAGAGAATATTTGGCAAAAAATAAATTATGTGTTTAATCGCCGTATTCTCGAAGCGCTTTCGCATTATTACAGAGAAGAGGCGCTCAAAAACATATAGTTTAAACACTTTTTGCAAAAATATACATGCTCAAACCAGTGGTTAAAATAGCGAATTTCACGGCAAATAATGATAAATTAGGCTTTATTTGTGTTATTAAAATAATTTTCTTAATAAAAATGTGTTTTTATAAATTTTGTAAATTATTGTATATTTATATTAATATACTGTATATTTTTATACGAAAACATCACATTTTAGGGAGAAGTGGAGAAACTATTCACTGAATTAAAGCATCAGTTTATAGGTAATCGATTCGTTCAATCATATAATACAATGTTTGAAACGGATAGAGTATGGGGTGGGGAGAGGGAGGAAGGGAGGGCTGGGAGAGAGAGAGAGAGAGAGAGAGAGAGAGAGAGCAGCAAAATAGAATCAAGATGCAATTTAGATAATCTTTATGTGCAATAAATACAGTTTACTGTAAATCCAGACACACAGGCATTCATGGATTGTTTGAATCGACAATAACTTCAGATTTATAGCTAAGTGTTTGAGACTAAAAATATAACTTAATTTCCAAAAACTGTTTTTGTACAGTGGAAAATTTATTGCATAATTGTCTGACACCAGGCCTAACATCGAAATAGACAGGCTAATTTTAAAAATATTTAAATTTTGCATTATAATACCAAAATTACAATAATTTTCAAATATTTCTTCTAAACTTTTTGCTCAAAATTTTCTATTAATATAGTGTTAGTTACGAAGAGAGAGTATTTTTAGTGGAAATTGTATTACTTGAAAAAGTTTGGAAAAGTGACTAGTTTAATTGCCGCTAATGTCTTAACTTATTCAAAATGCGTTATCTAATTGCAAATCAAAATTCAAGACTTTCTGCGGGAAAATAATGTTTTAATATATATTTTTTTCACTCAAATATTGAACCCAATTAGAGATCGCGGACTCAATGAAAGCATAAGAGTAGACAATTAAATTAATACGTTTTTTCGTTTCTCAGATAACAATCTTAATTGTTTAACTCATTTGAACTAACTTGTTTAGTTTATTTTTTGATAAAATGTGGAGTTTGTGTATTAATATCATATTTTTTTATTTAACATAAAAATATTTTTAAAAATTTTACGATTATTGCCATAAATTGCAATAAACTTTTCAAATCTAAATATATATTTTTAATTATTGCTAATTAATTATAGATATAATCATATTTTAGTAGTTTATTGCCTATAAATAAACATTTTTTTAAATATTAAATACTTTTGAATTAATGTTTGCTTTTTAAGGTGATATTTACGTAATTATACATATAATATCTTGTTTAAATAGAAAAAGTAAAAACTCGCGACTAATTAGTGTTTTAATTATAGTGTGCGTATGATTTCTACGAAATAAAAAAAACTATTTTCAAAAAAATCATTTTATTCGCTAATTAATATTAATTTTTCCAAAAATATTCACTGGATAGTTTTTAAAAATATAGATTGGCCAAATATTTATGCAAACATATAATTAATTAATAGTTTGTTCGGTAATTATATCAAATTAAATGCTTAGCCTTAGAATTAAATTGACTTTTGCTTTAAAAATTCGTAATTAATTAATCTTAAAATTTTCGAAATCGAGTAAAAGAAAAAATATTTTCGAGTCTAAGGTTAGAGAGAAGTACTGTATCTAAACAGCAATACATAAATTCCGAAAAAATCAGCTTTTTTGGAGAAAAAATAATAATTTGCAAAAAGTCTAAATTAAAATCAATCATTTTGTTCTCGTAAAGACACATCAGCTTTAGTGCCATTTATTTAAATACAGTATTTATTTTGCAAACGACTTGTGTTGTTGACCCAAATCAGACGCATTTTTCTGATCAAAATTAATGAATTTTTATCTCAATTTATGCTTTTTCTCCACTATTTGATTGATTAAATGAGCGCTAAATGGCTAACCATTGCAAATGTGATGTTTTCCTATTCTGTCAATAAATTCTCTCCGAAAATATAACTTCACATTTTGGTAGAAATTTTATTATTATTTTCTGTGTTTATAATTATAAATCTGATTAAATACGCTTCAAATTATACATTGCAATTCGAATATCTCCTAAAAACTATATTTATTTCAGAAATTGTTTAATTTATGTCATTTTCGATCAAAACGTAAACTAGAATCAATTTGTTATATTAAGTATTTGATACCAAGTAGCTAGGTCAGCATTTTAACATGTGTCAAATAATATTTGCAAATTAGGTTTAAAATAACGTCATCAAACCTACATATTAAAATATCAGTAATCAAAACTATTTTTTAATTAAATTCATACAGTGTATGAATATTATTATACTCTATACTTTTTATACAGTATACTTTTTATGCGTTGATTTTCTAATGTCAAACTTTAAATATACAGTATTCTTAAAATTTAGTCTTTTTTCTAATTTACATTTTAAAATACAATATTAATTATACAACAAAACAAAAAACAAAATTTTAAGAAATTTAAATATATTTATAAAAAGTTTTTAAATAGTTATTAATGCAAAATATGTTTTTAATAAATCAACAAAAATCAAAACATAAATATAATAAACTGTGACGTATAAAAAATAATGTTTTTAAGTCGAATTAATTTTGTAGTTGAAGTTTAAAAATAATAATTATTAACTCAATCATACAATCAGTCATTTCGTACGCAAATCCTTGAAATATTCGCTTACAGTCCGCGTAAGACGTATTCAGATTATATTCAAACTCTGGAAAAGTCGACAATATTTTCCTCAAACCCATTATCTCGACCACTGTTCTCGACATTTAATTACATTCGAAACCCTTAATCAGACAACTCTACGCTTTCGCTAATACATCAATAAATGGAGACATTCTTCGCATTCATTAGTAACTAATGTTTGAAAATTATAGTTATATTGTAGTTAAAGCCGTAATGACATTGCGATTAGTACTCTCTTTATGCAACTTAAATGTCATTTAAGCGAAAACATTAAACATTTCGGTACTAGCATGCTTATCATTCTTTTCTCCACTTTCGAACATGCCATGTAACATTCTCTTCGGAATAGACATAAATTCTGATCCGTTTCTTCTCAAACAAGTAAACTGCAAATTAAAAATAGTTAATTATACAAGATAGATTTTAGATCCAAGTTTAAGCGTTATTTTGACTAGAGCTACGTGCTGATCAATGTGACAACAAAAAATAATTTAGTATTGTATAAAATTTTAATAATATAGAATGTTGAAATACACAGTTGAATTGTACAGTATGTGACACTTTTTCTTGTGTCCAACCAATTATCAAACTTTATTCGAGTCATAAAAAGCGAAAATTTATTGCATTTCTTGCAATCAGAAACAAAAGAATATAATTTAATTAAATGTCTGCTTTTTATTTGTTTTAAACAAACTATATTTTACATTTAATTAATAAAAACGCATAATATGTCAAGATTAAATGTCAATAAAACAATGTTGAGTTTTATTTCTTAAAAATAAAATTGTTTGAAATTGTACTGTATATTTATATTATATTTAATATACAGTAATAATTTAATTGTTTGTACGCTATCTATCTGCTCATCCAAGCATTATTAATAAAAATTGTTCTTTGCAACAAAAAAAAACCTTCTTTGTTATCACAAATCTAAAAGATACATACATTAAATCGTCAAATTTAATTCTAAGATGCTCATTTGAGCAAACATTGCGCCGTAATTGCAACTGTTTAAAACGAGAAATACAACGACATAACTCTTTTAGTTTTTTGAAATATTATGAGAAAAAAATATGTATATAAATAGATTAGAATATAATTAAAAGCTTGAGAATAATTACACACTAGTTTTAAGTTTTTGAACAGTAATAAAGAGACCTATTATTCCGTCAAAAAACTAAAATACGCTTTTGATTCAAATCTGTATTTTCCCAAAAAAGCTCCTGTGCACAAACACAACAGACACGCCGGAGCTCTTCCAGATCGTGAGCGCCAGCACCTGATTCGGTGCCGGTTTCGTCACTTCATGTCCGCAATTATTTGCGAAAATTAAAACCAATTATTCCATATAATTATTATGAATTAAACTTTCAACTTTTTTCTCTTAGCCGTTCATATTCTCTCATCTTTTGATCGCTACCTCATTGTCGTAATTAGTTTATTGTCTTAATTCTCGAATTCTTTGTCTCATTGCCTCGAAAACACATGATTTCTTATATTATATATACAGTATAGTATTATATTAGCCGAAACGTACTTAAAAACACAAATTATTAAATATTTATGATTAAAATGTTTTTTCTATGCGACAAATGTCCAACAATTAGGCGAATAATTAATCACTTTTTTCTCAAAACGCAAAATGCTGGTTGCTCAATTAGCCTGGGTATTAATAAATGGCACGGACTAATGCTTTTTTTTTTGTTAAAATTATGTTTATTATAAGTTATTAATATATGACTTATTTTTACAATTCACAATTTTTGTTATTTCAAATCAATTTATTGCCTGTATTTTAGCGTTGATTTTGGCATGATTACAGTGCACTTGAGGGTAAAGTTTGTTTGTTTTTCTGATATTGATTTTTTAAAATTAAAAATCAAAAATATTTAAAAATATTTGCAAATTATCTAATTATCTTCGGCTCTGATTTGTTTATTTAGTTTAAAATTATAG
Organism: Metabelba pulverosa; assembly: GCA_034697605.1. Lineage (NCBI taxonomy): Eukaryota > Metazoa > Arthropoda > Arachnida > Sarcoptiformes > Damaeidae > Metabelba > Metabelba pulverosa. The sequence goes on from JAQIXC010001581.1 coordinate 7,367, forward strand.
ATTATTTGCGTCATTTAGTTAACTAAGACATCAATACGTTTTCTTATTTTTCAAGCAATTTTGAATTTATAACCATGCTCATAATAATAAATCATTTTATTAATAGACGAGAATATATTTAATCACACTCTTCTAGAGTATGCAAAAAATTTAATAGCCTGTGTAACATGTGTTTAAATTATAATTTTGCTTAAATATGTATTTTATCAAATTTAGACCAATTATTATACGTAAAAACTTTTCTTAACAAATTTATACTTTAAATTTTATAATTATCCTGTTTATTTTTTATTCTTTTAAAAATTATATAAAATAATTGCAATTTATTGCTACTATTAGATAGAAAAGCTTATTTTAATATTTAAAAGTCTGCAATAAAATTGAGCAAGAAAAAATTTAGTTAAGACATAAATTATGCAAAATAATTGATTGTTGAATGAGATTAACCGAATAATAAGATTTACAATAATTATAATAAATAATTGATTTCAATAAATCTCGACATTAAAGCACAAAAAACAGATGCCTTTGAAATGAAAAAATCTGCAAAAATACTATTTCTAATTCCACTTTACAATGGCATTAAACAAAATAAGAATAAACAGTTGAAAAAGACACGAATTTTCGAAATACCTGTACTTGCTAATATTAATTATTCGCAGGGTTTGTCAGATCTTATCATGCAGTCTTTTTTCTCTGAAAAAGCAACAACAAAATAGTTCTTATCAGTTGAAGAATTTATTGATAGCATAACACAAAAAATAGTACAAAAAAAGTTTAGTTTTGTTTAACAGAAAAAAATAAGAAAAGAATTCTCTGAAACGGCGCAAAACAGTCGAATAAATTTCTGGCCAAACAATATGCAAAAAAAGTTAGAATAATCAGGGTAACATAAAAGCAGCGTAATTTTGTTTTGTATATACATTTCGCGAATATTTGTCGTGTGTTCGACATAAATAAAAGTACAGAAAATGCGTCTAATTTGAAAGTAAGATGTTTTTCAAACGACAACAAAACACTTTAAGCATGGAGATTTTTATCCGCAACGCAGTGCAAAACAGATGTTTGTATTTTAAGAATATATTCGTCGGAATATCATTAGCGCTAATAGTATGGATGCATAGAAACAATTGACAATAAATTATATTCATTTTGAAATACTCTGTCTGTCATTAAAAGGCAATCCAACCAAACATTTATTTATTAATCATTAAAATACTTTTTTTTCTCTTTCTCTTACTGTGAATATCAAATCATTATATATACTGAACACTAATGAATAAATAGAAATTTTATATACAGTATATAAAAAATTTGCAAATTGTTTTTCACACACAATATGTGTATATGTGTATACGTTTTCTTTATTTGGGTTTTATTTTAAACATTGTATTAAGTTATTATTTGTCTAGAAGTCATAATGTATGCCTATTATATGCACGACAAATGTTTGCATATTATTTTATGATGCAGTTTTTCTGCACTCAAAATAAATATAAATATAAAAGTAATTTTGTTTAATATAATATTAGTATTTATAATTATAAATATTAGTTTTTAGATAGATCAAATATCAAATAAACTATGGGCTCAGACTCAGTTTCCTATTTATTATAAGTAATTTAAAAATAAAATAAAATTGATTTAAAATTAAATTGAAAGTTTGCTAGAAATAACATCATAACTAAATTAATACTACTGAATAATCATTTAAATAGTTTTTTCATTATCTAAATAAGTTATAGTTAATATAAAATATTAAGTTTAGTTCAGTCAGCTCCATACTTACTGAAGTATTTTATAAACAAAAGTAATTTTTGCATGATAGTTGGTTAAATGCAAAAATACAATTAAATTTTAGGTAAATATATTCTATTATTTCTGTTTATGAGAATAAAATCTTTCTTTAATTGCAAAAGAGAAACAAAACTGAATAAAAACAAAATTTTTTAATTAGCTTAATGTTAGTTAACGGCGATATAAAATGGAGTTAAGTGTCGGAATGTAATGCATTTTGTCGTCAATTTTTTATTTTATTTATTTTTTGTATTTTGTATTCATTATAATTAGTCTAAAACAAAGAAATAATTGCATTTTAAATCCAGAGTAAATTTGAATTTAATTACAATCTAATGGTTCGTTCGTAATTGCACAGGCGAATTAATGTATCTAGATGAATCGCGCATCTTCACCCTGCAATTGTATTACGGTTTCGAAAACGACTTTTTGTTGCAATAAATACCTTTTAATCGCATTTCTCTGGTTTGCAAATGAATTCTTAGAAAACAAATGAGATTTTAATGAATAATTTAAAAGTAAAAAACAAAAACTTAAAAACAATTCTTACTTTTGTTTCAAAAATAAATTTCGTTTCAAATAATCGATTTACAAAAACGCTTGAAATTGTTTACAATTTATTCTTTTTTCAACAATTATTCCAAATTTCATCAAATATTTAAATACAAAAATTTCAATTATTTTTTACGACTTTATTCAGTCAAAAATAAAATTCAAAAATTTGAATTAATTAGGCATGCTAGCGTCAAAATTACAGCGTATGGCCATATCATTGATTGAAAATTATTGCCATTATACGGTATAAATTTATAATCACATTTTTACGCAATAATATTTCGCATTTACACAGTTTATTCGCTTATCGTTTTAACTCCTTTGATGACTGAATAAACTTGCGATGCATTGCAATGCAAACTAATCTTTATTTCAATCGATTTAATGGAATAAAAATATTTTAATGTTTGGCTTAATTTTAATTTTTATAGCGAGGAGTGGCTCCTCTTTCGAGTCGAGAAAAAACTGCTCAAAAAATAATTATCAATTTTGAAGCTCACTTTACATTTGAATATTTTATTTCACCATGCTAATTCGCGTCGGAATGAGAGGTGGCCAGAGAGGCCAAGTGCCACTTTATGCGCCGAATTTCATAAATTTCCAAAACTATTCAAAGCATTTGTAGTAAATTTAATTCAAAACTATTTTGCCATGTAATAAACATTATGACATTTTGATGTATAATGGATATAAAATTTACTAATTTAATAAAATTAATATTTTTATTTATTTCTGCAACTTTTAAGCAAGAATATTAACTTTAATTTATATTAGCATGATTGGCATTGATAACGTCGCTCTGCTTGGTTATCTCGATTGGACAGGTTTAATTAGCCAGTGCACAAATTTAGTCAATTAGAAATAATTAATATTTAATGTCACTTCTAATCAATGGCTAGAATCTCGAAATAATTTGAATAACTATTAAATTAATATAATAGTCACTCGAAATACGATAATCAAACGTACAATTAGTGTCTACTAATCGCGAATTATAATTATTATGTAATTAAACTAAAAAATTATTATTTTTCGTTGCGTTTAATTAAATTTTATCGAATCAATAAAATTTTTGGTTAATCTACTCATTTGAATAATGCTCTTTAGTTTTGTTACTTTCAAATTAGGTAATTGCGCTAAAAGTTAATCACAAATTTATAAAATTAGAATGTTTCTTATTTTTTAAACTAATATTTTTTCAATTACAGATTTGTAATTAAATTATGTAATTTAAATCAAATGCCTATTAAGTAATTTGCTGTAAAATTGTTTCGTTTTTGTAATTGTATTTAATCTATAAATGTTTTGTTGTAAACAATAAAATAGATTTGATTGTTAAATTTATTTTGTACTGTAGATTTGATTTTTAATTTATTGCAACTAGAGTATTTTTACTTTTTATACGTTTTTATTTATTGCAAAGTTTTTAAAAGTTTAAACTCGTGGCTTTTGATAGCTTTCTAAATCAAATGTTATTTTTTATATTTAAATTGTACATTTAATGTCAAATTTGACGAAACAAATTAAACTATTCAACTTTTAATTTCCAATTTTGCGTAAAATTGTAATAAAATTTTATATATTTATAGTTTTTTCATTGAATTTTATTTTTAGTAATAAACCTTTAGAGAACACACGCGAACTTTTGTAAATAATTTTCAGTTTAATTATTAAAACTTTGAAAATTTAGTTTAATTCTTGTTAAAATAATTCATACTTACAATAAAGTATTTAAACTTCCTATATTTCCCCATTGCAAATTTTGGCAATTTAAAATTTTATGCGATTTTATTAATTATGTACTAATGATTAACTTTTAACAGTATTGTCAGCACTTAAATATCAAGGCTATTTTATCATAATATCAATCACATTTACAAAAACCATTAAACAAATAAATTAAACAAATTTTCTAATAACTTAAAAACATATCTTAAAAACTTTATTTTTCACATAATTCTAAATACATTGAAAACTCATAAATTAATCGGAAAATATGGGTCAAGACTTAGACATCAGTAAAGATATGAAATATAATGATTTGAAATCTGTTTTAAATGGTTAGCCATTCGTTCGGTTTTTGAAATTTAATTGAAAACTAATTTTTTTTATGTTAAACAAACATAACTGCAATTTAAATAGATTTCTCGCATATTTGAACTTCGATTTAAATATATTCCAAAAGACTTTTGTTGTATTTATGGCGCTATTAATTAAACTGTAAATAAAATTTTTAATAATTAGATTCTAATCAGAAGTCGTAAATCAATTCTGCATTCAATGCGAACGCAAATAATATTTATTTTAATAATTATTTGAGTGTTTACTCACAAAAATGCAAATTTTATCCATAAAATTGGAGAAAATGTAGAAGGGGAAAAGAGATTTTTCAATTAATTTTTTATGTTTAAATGAAAAAAAGTAAAAATAAAATCTAGAGATAAAGAATTGTTTTTTTGCTTGATAAACCCCCGCCTTTTGAGATTGCCAAGATTAGAGGCAGTACTTAAAGATTTATTCAAACATTTTTGCGTTTATTTATTTTAAATATTTAACTTATTTATTAGTTTTATTTAAGAAATTAGTTTCTGATTTTCTATCTTCAAGTCTACCTTTAGCATGCTACTAATTAGTAATTAGCTCATTCTTAACTTCCATTTACGCGTTTGATTGCAAACATTTTTAAGTAATTATTCGTTTTAATCAAATATTAGAGATAAGTGTGGGTTAAGAGCAAACTCAGAAAAACTTATTAAATTCAACAAAAATACATATTAATTAAAGGCAATTATAAAATACAACTAATTTTGAATGCCATTCATTAAGTGCATGTTTAGTTTTAAAAATCAAAATTGTTAACTTACTTATACCCAAAAAATGAAATTACTCAATCAAATCAGAATGATCTTATAATTATTATGAAAATGCAACTTTATTAAAATATAAAACTTAAAATACAATACATTATAAAGTAAACAAAAAAATATCAAATTTATTAAAGCATTTAAGTTCTGGCAGTGATTGATATGAGTTCTGATTTTCTCAATGACTGTAAAACTGTTAAAATTCAAATACACTGTATAAACAATAGTTTAAACTTTAAAGCATTAAAAAATAGTACTGTACTAGATAACTAATTAAAATGTTATGTCAATAATGCCAAATAAAATGATGATAAAACCAAAGTCCAAATACAAGCGAATGTCTATAACTTTCTTTGTGCGATCGCATCGCCGGCAATGGCTGTTCCGCGTCCAGTGCCGGCGCCGGCACTACCGCCGTCATCGCCCCACCCGTCGCTAGTTTGCTGCGCGGGTCCGACATCTACCGGCTCTTGCCCGGGTGTGGGTCCAGATCCCATTCCAGCGCCGCCAGCCTGACCACCGCTGCCCATTGCGGGTGCGCCACCGCCATAGCTGACCATTACTGGTACGTTATATCCCTGTCCTCCGCCATACCCACTCATTACAGGTACTTGGCCATAACCACCCATTCCACCGCCCATTCCACCGCCCATTCCACCGCCGTATGCACCGCCGTATGTGGGGTAACTGCCATAACTGGGATAACCCCCATATCCACCATAGCCTCCATAGCCGCCAGGAAGTCGACTGTAGCCACCAATCACAGGCACACCACCCCCGCCATAACCACTGGTTACGGGCATACCGCCGTACTGGACTGGGTAGCCACCGCCGTAACCGCCGCCATATCCTCTCATAACAGGCATTCCTCCATATCCTCCGTATCCTCCATATCCCGCTACAGGTAATCCGCCGCCACTTATCATAGGCGCACCACCACCTCCACCACCGCCGCCGTAATTAACATAACCCGGCGCTCCAATGTAGCCCATGCCTGGGCCTCCACCACCTCCGCCATATGGGACCAAACCAGGCGAACCAACCATTCTTCGCGGGGAAAGTGGAGCTACTCGGCCACCAGAAACGCCATGCATTCGCATACCATCGCCGCCTTTAGTGCCATATTGGGCGCTAACCAACTGTTCGCAAACCAAACAAATGAACGCAACTATTGTCGAGATTTTCATATTATATAACAATCTATTCGTTGATATTCGTGAGAACCGAACCGAAGAATGACTGCAATTATTGAAAGCAAAACCACTTTTATATTCTTCGGACGATTCAGATCCGAGACATTCATTATTGCATCGAATGACTACTTAATAGATGAATGCGAATGAATGCGAAGGTTAGACCGATTTTTGGCCCAAACTCAAGCGAACAGACGGTTCGTACGAATCAAGCCTTTCATTGAATCATTGATTTAGTGCTGAATTTTCCGCTTAAATAAAGTTTTACTTTTTTTGGTAAT
>JAQIXC010001582.1:0-14051 GCA_034697605.1 Metabelba pulverosa
CGAAAAGGTGACTTTTGATTACATCTTTCAAATAAATATGTTAAATTGTTATAAATGCTTGTTAATGAAGGCTCTTTGTTCAGGGCTAGTTAAACCAACACTGACCGGCGGTCGCAAACCCGCCATTACTTCAAACACTGCGAGAAATGTCGGGTTTATGTCATTTCTAAAATTATTGTAAAAAATTAGTTGAATACTTAAACATGTTAAAATTATTGAACAAGCAGCCAGATTAAATAACAATTGAATACCAACAAGATGACTAAAGTCACCGAATCGTATTAGCAAGTTTGAATTTAAATTTGTATTCATGAGTAAAATATGTCGGCATATATTAATAATTAAAATTAAAAACACAACATTCGGTCTATGCAGGAAATGACGTTTTTGCAATGTACATTTACTTATATGATCGATTTTAACGTATAATCCAATTCTATATAAATCTACATTGGCATATTTAATCAATAATTTGTTTGGTAAACATTTAGCAGGATCAATTAAAGCCATTAACTTTATAATTATTAATACTGCAGTTATCGAACTATAATGTAGTTACTAATAATATACTGTAGTATACAGTGTGGTATACATATTAATAATATTATACTTTATTATATAATTCAAGGTTATAATCCAATTTATATATTTTATTATCTATATTCTATTATACAAAACATGAATATTAATTTATAATATAATAATGTAAAAATGAGATAGTATGTACACTACATGTACAAAATGACATGAATAAATAATTAAATGTATATTTTAGTTTTTACTTAATTGCAGATGCTGGTTGGCTAATGTTTTAATTAATGCCAATGTTACTAATGATTGTGGTTTGCCAAATTAAGTAATTAAAATTGAGTTCGATTACACCAAAGCTGAACAGAAAGTGGCACCGGCGCCACTGTACCATGCACATATCTCTATACTTTTTACATAGAAAGCGCCACTTTCTGTCCAGCTTTGGATTACACAAATCAACTTATAATTTAATAAGATCAAAATAGTAACATTTGAACTTATTTATTGTACTATTTTGTATATTTATAGCCAATTTTAAAATATTAGTTAAATATATTTTTATAATAATTTTACAATTTTAGCAAATAGTTAATAATTTTAAATAATGCGAGTGGTATATTTTTATATTTCTTTAACTAGTATATAAAGTGTCTATTCTATTAAATAAAAACTTTTCTTGATCTTTTCAATACTTTACAAAAGAGCAATGATAAATAAACAAGTATCTGTTAAATTAATTGATAAAATTAGTAAATAAATATAACCAATTTGTATTTTATTAATTTAATTACCTCGTGACATTTAAATGTATTAATTATAAATAACTTCCAACATGTAAATCCAATCTTGTTTTTACCATATCTTTCAATAAATACAAGTAGCTATTTAAATGTAAAAAATTAATTTATTTATCATGTTTAAATACTTATATTTATACTTAACTTTAAGATTATTAGCTGGAAATTTATACATTCTACTCGCAATATGTTTAGTGCAATTATCAACAAAACAATAAATATATAATCTATTGAATAGTTTATACGCTTTGTTCGCTTCGGCGTTCACTGACGAAGCCGTGAATAAGACAAACAAAACGACCATGCTAGTTGATAACAATAAGTAGCCTAACATTAATTTCAAATAAATATTAAACGACTTAAATATGAGTCCAACGAGAAGTAGTACACAAAAGGCGCCGAAATTAAAACAAAACAAAAACAATAGTTTCGACCAAAAGCTGTAATTATATTCAGAAATCTCGCCGTAAATCGCATTCAAATTATTTATTATAATTTTTAAGTTTAAACGAGAATTTCTCAAATCGTCTTTCAATAAGTTATTAATGTTTTTTAATTTTAGCTTTAAATAGTAGCATAGCATGTAGAAATATATTATAATGTTGCCAAGAATGGTGAATACATAATAAGCAAACAATCCAATTGATAAACTGTTATAAATTCCAAACATAAGTGAATTGAGTAAAGTAGTATACAATATGTATGCTAAAAAATGAATTAGTATTGGTACGATAGTAATTACAACATAATTCATCTTGGCAAATTTTATTAGCATTTTGAATTTGTTTAATAATAGGCAGATTTGTCCTGGGTTATGGAGGCCTACACTGACCGGCGGTCGCAAACCCGACATCATATCAAACACTGCGAGAAATGTCGGTTTTATATTATTTCTGTAGTTGTAGTAAAAGATTATTTGAAAACATAAGCATGTTAGAAAAAGTATACCAAATGCCAGATTATATAATATTTTAATGCCAATTAGATAGCTAAAATCACCAAAATATATTAACAATTTTAATTTTGTATCAGTTTCTTGTATAATATAAATATGTCGACAAATACATAAAATAAAAACCATAAATACAATTATTGGTTTATTTATGAAATATGTTTTTTGCCTTGCACAATTGTTTAGATCATCTCGTTTTACACACAGACCAACTTTGTATAATTCCGTACTGGCACATTTAATTAATAGATTATTAGGCAAACAGTTATTTGTATTAATTACTGCCATTTAAATAATAATAAGTTGTGTTTAAATAAATATTATCTTATTTTCGAATTTGCACAAGACATTCGATTTATTATATAACTGTTAAATTTTAAGTGCTAAAGTTATTATAAAATACAGATAAATTATTATAGCCCACACTTTTATTAATTAAACGCACTGAACTAAAATTGAGTGTTTGTGAATTATACTTGTATGCATGAATATATGAACTTGTTTTTTAATTGATTTTTTTTATTAAACAAATATAATAGTAATAACTATACAAATATTGATCATGCTAAATGTTTTTATACTCAATATTCATGTTATACAATAATATTATTCTAATTATTGCAATTCAGTAATTAAATATAACATTTAATAGTTTTTGTTTCTTATGAAATAAGCTTATTGTGCGTTAGAATGTAAATACAATTAACATATGATTAAAATCTTATGTTATAATAATATAGCATATAAAACTAAAATAATTACAATTATTAAGCAGATAATCCTACAAATTACAAAATATTTAGGTAAAACATAATAATTTATTATTAATAAATATATAAGATATTTTCTATATAACACAATATTCATCACATTATTAAATTATTAATCAATATATGTATGGCATTTGATATTATTTCATTTACTCAGTAAAAAATTAATTTAAAAAAGATTATTTGCATTATAATATCAATATATATTTTTAAACGTTTATGAATTAACATATAGATACTCTGATGTCATGGTTCTATAAAAATTATATGATGTTTGTGCTGCACGCAATAAATTGCAAATGTTAATTATATATTAATTTTATACAAATATTTACTTATTGCAAATATTGGCACGCACTAAATGCCAATGATATAAAAGCTATAGAATTTTGATTGCATAATTTTCTAATTAACGGTATTTTCTATCAATTTATTAATAGTATATTTCGTAATTGTAACCAAATTTATAGAATAATTATTGCAGTTATGATTACATTACAAAAATTAGTTAATTACACAGTTACTAAATGAGATTGCAAAAATATTTCGAAATGCACAAATATAATCTAGCAAAGTTGCTACTAATTTATCCAGATAGTTTTATTTCAATCGGATTAACAAAATAAGTGTTAAAAATACATTAAAATAGTAATGAAAACTTTGGGCACATCTAAGCGCTAATTGCGATTTGATTTCGCATTTCAATCGCTTTCATTACACGACGTTTGCGTCGATCGGCGTATGAATGCGTTTATGACTATTCAGATCAGCGCGGGTTTTGAACCGCTTTTCGCATTCACTGTAATCGCATCGAAATGCCCTTTCATTCGAATGACGTCGAAGTGTGTGTTGAGTCAACTCCTGTTTCCGTTTGAATCGTTTCCGACAATCGCTTTCATTGCATTCGAACGCTTTGATTACGGAATGAATGCATTTATGTCTTTTCAGATTCGATTTCGTTTTGAATGTCTTTCCACAGTCGTTGTGATCGCAGCGAAAGTCGCGTCGATTCGAGTGAACGCTTTTCTTATGTAAACGCAATTCGGTATTCGTTTTGAAGCGTTTATCGCATTCATGTAATCGCACGGAAACGGCCGATCCGTTCGATGCCGTTTCCGCATGTGTTGCGACAAATAGTCTTTCCGTACAAACCGTTTCCGACAATCGCTTTCATTGCATTCGAATGCTTTCACTTCGGACTCCGAAGTGAGTACTCGAGTGTTGTTTGAGTTCGCCTTTAGTGCCGAATCTCTTCAGACATTCATTGCATTCGAAGTCCTTTTGCTTTAAATGCCTTTTCAAGTGTTCACTCAATTGCTGTTTTTGAGTAAACCGTTTATCGCAATCCGAATGATTGCAAACGAATGGCTTAATCGCCGAATGAATGCTTTTATGGACTGAGAGTTTCGATCGAAATCGGAATTTCTTCAGACATTCATCGCATCGAAAGTCGCGTCCATTTAGTAATTGTTTTCGACAATCAGTCGAATCACTCGTCGATTGGTTTGCATTCGATTCACGAGTTTTGGCAGAAATTCGACACAAATTTATGTCAAAACTCGCAATCAATTCATTCGAATCACTCGAATCACAAGTGAAAACATTTTCCGTTAATTCCAACACTTTTTCACTCAATTCACGCAAACTATTCATTCGATCGAAAACTTCAAACAGTTTATCCGTTCTTCGAGTCAGCCCTTCGACGAAATTATTAATTGAATTCATATTTGAATTAATGTTTGAATTGAATCGAAAAATGCGTTCATTTGCGACAAAAACTGATGAATCGATCGAATGATTTGTTTTGATTCGAAAACGAGCGGTGAATTGGAAACAAAACAATGCAAATGCGTACATAAAATACGTTGAATTTTAAATCATATTAAACTTAAATATAATTCCAAAGAATTCCCTTTCCATCAATTCGAATATATTTTGTAAATACATAATATATTCATTTGAAAATAAACATTGTACATTAAATATTAATTCATTTGGAAATAAAATAATATAATATATTCGTGTCGAAAATATAATTTAAATATATGTTAGTGTAAATATATTATAAATCTAAAATGTATATTTGTCTAAAATAAACTTGTTTTTATTAACTAAAAATTCTTTTTGATCGTTTGAATGATTAAAAATATAGCAAGGGTAAACAAACAATTATCTGTTATTTAGTAATCCAATCTGTTGTTATCCAAGCAATTATATAGTAATTATATTTAAAATTATTTAACCATATATTATAAAATGATTAATTTAAGTTAATTTATATACGTTATAAATATTAATTAAAAAACAACTAAAAAACAAAATTAAAATGTCTATGTGATCTTTTTAATGTTTTGACAAACATTATGGATAAAAATGCAATGATCTGAAAAATATAATAGTTAAATTTATAAGCAAAATAAATGAGAATTAAATTCTAGGTTATTACTTAATAGCATTTTGTGTTAAAAGAAAACAATTTCTAACATGAATACCCAATCATATCTTTACTATATCTTACGAGAAATACTAATGTCTTTTTAAAAATTATTTATAAAATTAGAACATTATAATAAGAATATTAAAATAATAATAATAATTAATACACTAAACTTTACAATTTAGCCTTGTCAATTTAAGAAAGTTAAGAAATCTATATGTTTATTGCAGTTATACACAAAGTAATAAACGTATAATTGATTAAATAGTTTATACGATTTATTCGCTTCAGAATTCACTGATGAGGCGATGAATATGACAAACAAAAATAGCATAATAGTTATAAACATAACATTAATTAATCTTTTTAATTAATTATTTATAAAGACTTTTGAAAATGGTGACTTAATTATGCGAAAATTTTTAAGTGTAAACAATTGGAGTTTTTAAAATCATGATGATTTTTATAATTACTACGCAAAAATTTTTCGTAAATTTTTAAATGTTTTGAAAAGAAGAATGGCTAAATATGCAATAATCTGTAATAGGTTTAAATATTATACAGTATATTATAATGTTAATGAATTAGATTACAATCAAAATTAATACCTCGTAACATTTAAATTTATTAATTGTGAATAACTTCCAACACGTAAAACCAAATTTGTATTTATTGTATCTTTCGATAAATATTGATATCTATTAAGATTGAACAAGTAAAATTGAGTTTATATTAGGGTTATATTTGTATTACTAGAAACCTTAAACTTATACAGTGGAAATTTATTCACTTTGTTTATAATACGTTTATTGCGATTAATAGTAAAGCAATTAACGTATAATCGATTAAATAGTTTATACGATTTGTTCGCTTCGGCGTTCACCGATGAGGCGGTGAATATGACGAACAAAAATATCATGCTAGATATAAACATACCGTATGTGAAAAATAGTTTCAAATAAATAGTAAACGGTTTAAATATGAGTACGAGTAACCAGAATACACAAAACACACCCAAATTGAACCAAAAGGCGAACAACAGTTTCGACCAAAAGCTGTGATTGTATTCCGAAATCTCGCCGTAAATCGCATTCAAGTCATTGAATAAAGTTTTTATATTTAAACGTCTTTTTGGCAAGTTTCGATTTAACAAGATATTTATGTTGCGCAATTTTAGCTTTAAATAGTAACATAGTAAGTAGAAGTATGTTACTATATTGCTGAGCATACTAAACATATAGTATGCCAATAAACCAAATAATAGACTGTTGAGTATACCAAACAGCAGTGTATTTATTAATCTCATAAATAATGAATATGCCGTAAGAAATAACCATACTTCTATAATTGTCATGAAAATGTAATTAAACTTATTAAATTTTAATATAACAGCAGATTTCTTGAAAAATTTAAAAATCTGTTCTGAGTTATTAAGGCCAACACCGGCCGGCGGTCGCAAACCCGCCATCACTTCAAACACTGCGAGAAATGTCTGTTTAATGCCATTCCGAGAGTTATAGTAGAATATCAGCTGAAACCTTAAACATGCTATTATTAATATAGAAGCAGCGAGATTAAATAATATTTTGATTCCAATTAGATGACTAAAATCACCAAAGCGTAATAATAAGCCTAAATGCTTATTGTCAATAAACATAATAAAAATATGTCGAAACAAACATGATGTTAAAAATACAAATACAACAATAGGTTTATGTAAAAACGTACGGGGTTGGACTGAATAATTTAAGCCAGCATCTTCTCTTACACAAAGACCAATGTTATATAAATTAAAACTGGCACATTTAATTACTAGGTTTTTAGGCAAACAAAATGGATCATTTGAAATCATTATGTTTTTGATATTTATAAAATTTTTACTGTATTAAAATTTTGAATTGATAAAAAAAAGTTTATAATAAAAATATATAATTTTTATATTTTATTTATATTCTATTAATTAGTAAATTTTAGGTAAGATAAAATATTTGGTAAACTTACTCCTGTTTTATTTTAAGTTGACTAATTATCTATATGCTATGAACATCAGCAAAAGCCATAATAACATTTATGTATTAATATTAATGACATTCTAATGTAATTTCTATTTTAATTGTATAATGCTAATTAAAAATATATATAATTAATAAATGTAAATTATTGAAAAAATAATAAATAATGCATTATATATAAGTTATATAATATAATAAATAAAACTAGCATTTTATTATAAGTAATATTTAAACAAACAAAAAAATATAGAACATGAGAAAATAAATGTGCAATATTTTTTTCAAAACTCAAATTATGATCTAATTATAATCATAATCTAACTAAATTTGCTAATTAAACTAACAATATAAAAACTATTTTGTACACTTTATCGTAAAATTCCTTCCAAATTATGCAGATCATTCGATTTTACAGAGCATGCCAAGGGATTCGTTAATGCGTATGCCAAGTTAGCAATAACCTAAAAGCATTTATTCACGTCTTTGTATATAAGTTACTTAACAAATGCATATTATTTAATTAATAATGTATAAAGTGTAAATGTAGTTATGGTATTGATTATTAATAATAAAGATATAAATTTATTAAAATGTATTTTTTAATTAATATTTGCCTTATTTACAAATAAGTATTTTATAACTATTGTTACAATAATTCGCTTTTTAAATAAATATGTAGATTGTATAAATATATATACTTTACTGTATATTTAATAATTTTATAAATAAAACTGCCAATTTTATCAAACAAAAATTTCTCTTGATCTTTTTAATATTTTACAATAGAGCAAGGATAAATAAACAAATATCTGTTAAATTAAAAGAATTAATTATTAAATAATAGAATAAAAATTTATTTATTAAGTTACCTCGTAACATTTAAATGAATTTATTATAAATAATTTCCAGCATGTAAATCCAATTTTGTTTTTATTATATCTTTCGATAAATACAAGTAGCTATTTAAAATTTATAAAAATTAACCAAATTATTATAGTAACATAAAATAATTCTATAATAGTATAGGTTGTATACTAAACCTTAAAATTATTTACTGAAAATTTATTCAGTCTATTTGTAAAAGTTTTAGCGCAATCATCAACAAACAAATGAATATATAATCGATTCAAAAGTTTATAAGATTTGTTTGCTTCTGAGTTCACTGATGAAGCCGTAAATATAATAAACATAACTAGCAAGCTAATTGTTAACAATATATACGATAACATTAATTTCATATAAATATTAAAGGGTTTAAATATGAGTCCAACAAGAAGTAGTACACAATATGCTGAAAAATTAAAACAAAACAAAAACAATAGTTTTGACCAAAAACTCTCATTATATTCATAAATCTCGCCATAAATTGCATTCAAATTATTTATTATAGTTTTTAATCTAAAAAGCGTTTTTCTTAAGTCCTTGCTTAATAAAATATTAATGTTTTTTAGTTTCAACTTTAGATAGTAACATAGCATGTAGAAATATAATATAATATTACCAAGCATGGTAAACATATAATGAGCAAACAATCCAATTGTTAAACTGTTATAAATTCCAAACACAAATGTATTTAGTAAACTCGTATATAATATGTATGGTAGAAAATGCACTAGTATTGGTACAACTGTAATTGCAATATAATTAATCTTGGCAAATTTAATTAACATTTTAAATTTGTTTAATAGAATGTGAATTTGTTTCGGGGTATTAAGGCCTACAGAGGCCGGCGATTGCAAACCCGACATTATATCAAACACTGCGAGAAATGTTGGTTTTATACCGCTTTTATAATTATAGTAAAAGATGAGCTGAATATTTAAACATGTTACAAAAAATATGCAAAATGCCACATTATATAGGATTTTAATGCCAATCAGATGGCTAAAATCGCCAAAATATAGTAACAAGTCTAAGTCTGACCAACCTCCCAGTATAATAATAATATGTCTAAACACACAGAAAATAAAAACCATAAATACAACACTTGGTTTATGTAGGAAATGTGTATTTTGCCATGTACAATTGTTTTGATCATCTCGCTTTACACATAAACCAATTTTGTATACTTCTGTACTGGCACATTTAATTATTAAGTTATTGGGCAAGCAGTTATTTGTATTAATTATTGCCATTTTATAATAAGTTTCTTAGTAATAAAGTTATTCATAAAACAATTTAAATATTTTAAAATTTAAATTATAATTATATCTATATAATATTTAAAAATCAATTTATTTCTGCAGTTTAACAATTTTATGCTATCTTAATATTAACTTTATAATAAAATGTTAACAAGAATGTAATATATTTACAATAACAAATATATTTACAATAATTAATATTATTTAAATGTACCGTTAAACAATTATCAAGTAATATTATTGCAAATATTAGCCAATGACATGGAAATTGTTGCATTATACCTGCGCTTAATTATATGGCATGTTAATTAATTGTGCTTACTATCGATTTATTATACAATAGTATGTATTGTATCTGCATTCAAATAATTAATACACATATCAAGTTAATAAATATAGTGTAAAATGTTAATATGATAATTATGTACACTTTCATTATATTTTTAAATTAATATTTTTAGTATTTAACAAATTATTTTAATATCTATTATTCTTTATAGTTTAATTTATTTTTAAATTTTTTTATAAGCAAAAGAAATTGCATTCATAGGCTAAATTTCTTCTAAATTATCATATCAATTATTTAATAATTTATATATATAAAAATAGAAAAATTTAGAATATTTCAACATACTGTAAATCAACAAATTCAATGATCTACAGTCTATGTAAATTCTAATAATCAATAATATTAATTTAAATAAAATTACTATTATTTTGCTTTTAAATTAATATTTTATGTACTATTAACATTATGTACTATATACTGTTTTATGTATTTTATGTTATATTTTCAGTAAAAATAACATTTGCATTTACGATTTTATAATGCAAATTAACAGATAGCATATTACAGTACAATTTTAATTAAATATTTCTTTGTAAATTAAATTGTTATGTTAATTAATTATAAAAAAAATATTAAAATTTTTTTTATGCAATATTCTAAAAAATTAAAAGACTTGTTTATTTGATTGTGCAGTATAGACGTATATAATATTATAACGTATTATAGTTGCGTTTAATGCTGTAGCAGTTAGTAGTAGTTACAGTACACTTAACAACTAAATATGAACATGCATATTTTTAAATATATTTATAATTATCAAACTTACATTCTTAAATATTTGTTTTACACATTTTGTTTGACTGTTTGTTTGTATCAAATCTCCGAAATATGTGAAATCTATTTCGCGTACAAAACGACGACTTCTATATCGACCGAAAATATTTCGATTATAACTCTTCCGGCGATTACTGTCTGTTTCGAGAAGAGAGATGTTTTGAGAGACGAGTATTCGAAACGATTCTCAAATAATAGTAATCCAATCAAAATCAATGAATTTATAAATAATCACACAATTCGACATCAATTTACAATGTTATACGATTACAATAAAACATTTCAATATTGCGGGGCATTGCGTACGAGAGCATTTGGTGCAACAAATTCACCAAGGTTATATGATGCGTATATAGACTGTAACAATATATCAAAAATTATTCGACAAATTGATTATTATATGTATTTAACATTTATTATAATAATAACACAGTAAAACATTTGCCATCTTTAATAAATGTGTTTGCTAAGACCAATATCTAAACGTTAACATGGCAGAAATTTCACAGCACAAATATTACATGTTTAAATATTAAATCTGGGCAATTTTAACCTATTAATTATAAATTCAATACTAATTTTATTTTAAATTATATTTTCTCTAATAGAATCTGCTATACATTCTTTCATAAACAAAACAAGCAGCATAATAGTTTTTACAAAATCGATAACCTAATCGCATACAGGGATTTCGCAACCCATTTATTATACATTAAACCGCTAATCCAAAAGTTGATTAAAATCGTGTTTGTCGTACATCCGCGCAAACACTTAATCCGCGATATATTTAAACAAAATTACATTGTATTCGGAATTTATCCGAAGCGCGCGGAACAGTACAACATTCGGTACAACAGAGATGTCGTACAGCTATTGCCGAAACCATATAAAAAGAATTGTTTTGATTACAAAAAAATCGACTATAAATCGCGCGTTGACTGTATCGAGACGTGTAAACTCAAAGCGTACAAAAAGCTTATGGATTATACTTATAATGAAAAAAATTGCAAATAATATACAGCCCATTTAATTATAATATAATATTTATCATAATAATTTTATATTGTAATTTTTAAAATATTATTAAATATTTCTTTTTATTTACAAGAAAATAGAAAAAATTAAGCTTTATTATACTGTTTGAATTAAAATTTTAATAAATAAATTAAAAGTATAATTAACTAAAAATATAATATTTTACCTATATAAAATTTAAATATCATCGCTCGAATAAACTGCATTTATATTTAAAATGTGTTTAACAATTATTATAGTAATACAGTGGCATCTAAAAATTATTAATTAAATTATTAAACTTTATTTTAAAATTTATTAAAAATCAAAATTTATACCTCAAAGTGTAAGTATAAATATACAAACAATTAAATAACAAAAACTTATAAATCTTAATTTAACTTTGAATTTTTATTTAAACACATAAATTACAAAATATTAATATTTATAATAATGAATATAAATATAAATTAATTTCAAAATATCTATACACCTTTGTTTATTTTTACAAGGTAATTGGCATAATTTGTTATAGTCATCATTGACCATTAACCGCTATAAATCATTTTGTTCATTTTAAATTAAATAAGATACGTATACTGATTGATTAGTTTTTGTTTGATAAATAAGCTTGTTTGTCAATAAAACGTTATTACTTTGCACTTCACAAATATAATTAATTCGTAATTAACCATATATTAAAAATTATTAAAAATTATTGACAATTATTTTTTCAAGAATCAATATGACACAATTTAATTGATATAATATATTAAATTAATTTAAAAATTATATAGACAAATAAAACATTATAATATCAATGTTTTAAAATCATATCTATCTTCAAAATTTGCTTTGATTTATTTTATATACATTTTGTTTGACTACTTGTTTGTATCAAATCTGCAAAATATGTGAAATCTATTTCGCGTACAAAACGACGACTTCTATATCGACCGAAAATATTTCGATTATAACTCTTCCGGCGATTACTGTCTGTTTCGAGAAGAGAGACGTTTTGAGAGACGAGTATTTGAAACGATTGCATAATAATAGCAATTTAATGGAAATTAGTAACTATGATAATAATTACACAATTCGCCAACAATTACAAATGCTATATTATTACAATGAAACATTTCGATACTGCGGTGGAATACGCACGAGAGCATTTGGTGTAACAAATTCACCAAGATTATATGACGCGTATTATTTGATGTGATTATAAATTATTGATGTTTATTTTTAATATTTTCAAATAATTTAAACACATTTATTTGATTACAGTATTATCAAAAACAGTAAAAAGTTACATGGTTATTAAAAAAGTGAATAATTTAGCACAAAATACGAATAAAATATTAAAAACAATGCGTTGTTTCGAATTTGTTTTAATTAGAAAGTTATAGAAATCAAAAACTTTCGGCACATTTAACGCAAAATTCCGTTTCGATTGCGATTTGTGTTCGCATTTCAAGCAATCATTTATTGCCAATCGTTTCGATTACCGAAGCGTTTGCGTCGACCGACGTGTGAATGCGTTCGTGTTTTTTCAGACCGGATCGTGATTTGAATCGCTTTTCGCATTCATTGTAATCGCATTGAAATGCCCTTTCATTGGAATTACATATCCGGATGTGTCGATTCAGATAGAGTTTACAAACAAATCGTTTCCGACAATCGGTTTGTTCGCATTCGAACGCTTTGACTGCGGAGTAAATGCATTTATGACTATTCAGTTGCGATTTACGTTTGAATGTCTTTCCGCAGCCGTTGTGATCGCATCGACAGTCGCGTTGTTTCGAGTGAACGCTCTTCTGATGTGAAGTCAACTCGTATTTCGTTTTGAAGCGTTTATCGCATTCGCTGTATTCGCAACGAAACGGCCGTTGGTTTCGATGACATCTGCGGATGTGTTTCGACAAATCGTATTTCCGAGCGAATCGTTTCCGACAATCGCTTTCATTGCATTCGAATGCTTTCACTCCGGAGTGAGTCATACGATGTCTTTGGAGTTCTATATTAGTGACGAATCTCTTCAGACATTCATTGCATTCGAAGTCCTTTTGCGCGAAATGTCGTCTCAAGTGTTCACTTAATTGCTGTTTTTGAGCGAATCGTTTATCGCAGTCCTTATGCTTACAAATAAATGGTTTAATCGCCAAATGTATGCGTTTATGGAATACGAGTTGCGATCGAAAGCGGAATCTCTTCGAACAGACATCGCATCGAAAGTCGCGTCCATTTAGTGATTGTTTTCGACAATCAGTC
>JAQIXC010001583.1:0-14046 GCA_034697605.1 Metabelba pulverosa
ATTTATTAAATGTTAAAATCAAGTTTAAAACAGTAAATCATTTCGGAAGTGACTTAAACTTATTAATATTTTGGAGAAAATAATTTATTTCGACATAAATCTCGAAGTCGTTGTGAAGACGAGTTAAGACTTCGATTCAATGACAAGAACTCGACTATCGATGCGATAGTGTTTGGCGTTTGAAGAATAAAATATTGTTTCCAATGATTAGGAATGAGATTAGAGATGAGAAACAATGGGCAAAATGGTCTCATTGTTCGCACTAAGGACTGAACGCCAATTTGGTGTTTAATGTTACATGCTAGTCTGCTAGTCTGAGAGCAGCCGTTCCGGTTAGGGAGAGCTGAGACGCGTTGTCTGTCACGCAGTGCACAAGACATGCAGATAAGAGACTATTTAATTAGATTCTGCTCTTCATCTCAATAGACGATAATATTTCGATAATTATTATACACAAGTGATAGCGCATTCAGTACTACCAGACCCTACGTCACCACTAGTCTAGCACACCATTCGAAGGCATCTTTGCAAATAACAATTAACATGTTTAATTAAAGGTTGCAGGCGTTTGCTTAAAGAGACGTTAGCTAGCAAGCATAATTTTGCGATTAAGTTTCCACTAAAGCCTTGCTTTAAAAATCTCGAATAATGTGAAAAAATGTGAATTAATGTGTCGACCGATTGAATGAATGCAATATAACTATCCATTAAGACTCAAATCTATAACAAATGGGTCTATACTTGGATTGCAAAGCAGTTATCGGTAATTAGGTATCGATTTGAACCGAAATAGACATTCAATGCTTACAATACGGGTCTTCAGATATGCCATAGTATGCACTGATAGAGTCGGCGAAATAGAGTTTCGGTGTACTCGCGATCACTGCTTGTGCCGGCGCTGACAGACTGCTTGCGCTCGGGTAGGTATTGTGACAACTGTTGGCCGGCTTTTCGCGACGCAGAGAGCGGTTAGCGGCGGGAAAGGTATGACAACTCGTATTGTTCTTTCGTTTCGAAGAATTGGTTGGTTTGCGAAACTGAAAGCACTTCTGCGGCTGAAAACAGGCGTCTTTCGGCTCTTTCGGCTCTTTCGGGTTCGCCGGTGCGCTCGCACTAGCATTGCCCGACACTGCGCTCCAGTTGCTCGTCAACGGCCCGGGAGGTGACGAGGGTGACGAGGGCGAAGAGGGTGCCTTGCTCATTCTCGCGCACTAACTACGCTAATTGTATTACAATCGCATACATATTCACTATACAGTCTAATCATGTTTTTCATATTCAAAGCCAATTATTCGTAGGCTTTGCTCTAAAAGAGCGCAACTTTTCCGTCAAATCAAACAAATGAAGTGATTCTCGCTTTCACTGTTAGAATGCGTTTCACTTCTAATCTAATAATCGACAAAACGAGTCAAACAGTGAGAACACAATAAAACTCTTTACGCATAAGAATAAGAATTACTTTCTGTTTAACATTAATACTGTTTAGACGTAAAAACACTTTTTATTTACGTTTTGTTTATATATTTTTCGGAAAAGTGAGAATCGGTTGTAATGAGAGCCCAAGTATTGAATGACTTTAAGACAGTATTTGAGAACTGATTAGAGTCTAAAACAAACGGCACATCCGATCGCAATGGAGAGCAGCTCCGAGTGCGTGGATGAGGCGAAGGAGGCATAGGATGTGGTGGAGAGAGTGAGTCTCGAGTCAGTCGAGTAGAGCTGCGATAAGAGCCAACTCTCGATTTAGACTACCAGTGCTCGACTCGGCGACGCATTAGTCTATTTCGAGATTCTGTTCGCAACTTATAATCTGTCGCTTCGAGTCTTCGAAACGAATAATAGTTTCGAAACATATTTATGTTTCGCTTCTATTTTGATATTATTTTTCTATACATTTCTAACAATAAAATATAAGCCAAACATAAACTGAGAAATAATTTGCATAATATTTGTTAATTTATTGCTAAACGCGAACACAAGCGGCGATTATAATACACCAGATATTCGCCGAAACAAACTCTACGACTGCTTCTTAAGACATACTACTAATCGCAAAAAGATTGTTATTTTTTAAACTTTTTTCAAGTATTGTCTAATTTATTATACATTCCATTCAATAAATTCTGGATTTATTTGCAGTAAAAGCGCTTCGAGTTATACGAAAAGAAAATAATTTCAAATACTTTTCGTATACATTAGGACAGACACTAAGAGTTTAAAATACAGTATAGTTTGTGAGGAATAGAGAAAAGCATTTTAAAATTTAAAGGCATTTGCATTGCATTGCATTACACGGCATAAGAATTGGCAACAAATTGTTGTTAGACTGGAGTTAGTCATCGCTTCAGTCAAAGCAATGTAACAATAGTTTTGTCTTTTAATTGATCTAAAGTCTGGAAAACATTTTGCACTAAATAATAGACATTTCGCTGCAAAACAACGACTTTAATGCCAACAAACCTACGAACTGTCAGTTGGCTTACCTCTGAACTCCTTGATCTTGGTCTGGATCTGATCGGTTTGGACGTCGCCGTCACCGTCGCTGTCA
Organism: Metabelba pulverosa; assembly: GCA_034697605.1. Classification (NCBI taxonomy): domain Eukaryota; kingdom Metazoa; phylum Arthropoda; class Arachnida; order Sarcoptiformes; family Damaeidae; genus Metabelba; species Metabelba pulverosa. The sequence goes on from JAQIXC010001583.1 coordinate 2,549, forward strand.
GTGCACTGATGGCACTGTTGGTCGCAATTCGAGTCCATTTCGCGATTGACTTTCATTTTAGTCGAAAAGTGGAAAACTATTCGCTTTTCGCTTCTATTCACTCGTATTTCGCTTTGAGTGGAAAGTCTGACGAGAAGTGAGTGTTTGAGAGAGAAGTGAAGCGAAGCGTTAAGTCAATGCGAAACTCATTTTTATTATAATATTATTTGTGTTTTGTTTAAAGTGCAGACCATATGATAAATATCGCAGATCTGGCAAAAGCGCCGAATGAGCCCTACATTCGCGTAATTGCCTAATCATTTCAACTCAATTGAACGCTCAGTGTATGACTGGCCGATCGGCACAATTACAGTATTGCTATATTAAACATAACATAACTGATACTAAATTTGATTAAAGCATAGCATCGCACCAACACATCTGCACACATAGGCAGCGATCGACAGGCAAAGCAAAACTGCAATCCTCTGCACACTATGTCAGCAATAATATCATTACCACTACTGGGCCTTCAGTGCCTGCACTGGCGCTACACTTTCGACGCTCTGACTCGTGAGGACCGAATAGATGCGCCCAAACGATCACTTTTGATATCTGCCTTTCGGGGGGTTTCGCACTCACATGAACTCCCACTGAGTCTCGATTCTGGGACTCAATCACTGAACAGTCGACGACTTCGAGAAGTTTCGCTAAAAATGCTAAACTTTTCCTTCACATCGACCACAACCGGAGAGTCAGTCTCTTAAGTAGACTTCAGATCATTCTATACTCTATTACTATATTTAGAAATACTTTCTGATCTCTCGATCTGTTGCTGTCGTCTGTCGTTTCAGTCCTTTCGCCGCTTTTCCACAACTTCTCCATTACTTTAGTCTTACGGCAAAAGTTGACAAAACTTTTACCCAATTATTGCGATTTCTATTTCGACAAAAATAAGTCAACAGAATATATGAATATTAAATATGCGCTTTACTAAACTTAATCTTGTTAATTGAACATAACTTCTTTACTGCAACGATCGGATTAAATATGAAATCAAATAAAATATTTATTTATTCATTCATTTGTTTTCAAATCGCAATTTAATATAAATTCTTTCGCTGTTTGAAATGGAATTCTTCGGAATACGATTATGGCATTCTAGCCATTCTAGCATGATTATTTTATGCGCAAAGTATAGGCCCTATGAATGCTCACTCCATTCGGTTGTCGAATATGTTTTTACCTGACATTCCATTTGAGACGAAATTTGAGCAAAAAATCCCAAAATTAGAGCTTATATTGAGAGACAGCAGTGATTGGCCTCTAATTCGGGTTTGAAATGCATTTGTGGGCCAAAGACGCCGACAGAACAGCGATCTTAAGCCGAAATTTGAGCCAAACATCTCTCTGACGATCGATAGTCTAAAAAAGATTTGTCCAAAAAATAGGCGATACTTGTCATGAGATTAAAAGATTTCAAAGCCGTCGTCGCATCAGATTAAGGGGAAGCCGGTTGGGCCGCACGGCCTACAAGTCTGGCGCTCAAACACATTATTGATTAGGTCGGCAGTGCTTTGCATTGAAAAACAAATTCTTTTTTTTAGGCAATTATTGCGATAATCGATATGATATATGTCTATAGAGTTGTGAATCAGTTTACGTAATATTGTTATCAAAACTATTAATATCTATCTTTCGATCGTTTGATACGTAATCCTCGCTTTGAAAACATCGAAACTGATTACACAAATCATACGAATAGTATGTATAGCATAGAGTTAGCTATTAATCAGCCGTAAAGTGCTAAATATGAGCCTAAATGTGAGGGTAAACATGAGCACAAATATGAGCACAAATATGAGCATGCTTATTGCTCATTGCCTATTCATTTTGGATGTCGTCTGACAGCTGGCAATCTATATTAGCCGTTAATGAGTTGTTAGCTCCGGCTGCCGACCGGACAGCTATTTTTGAAATTCAATTCTCCCAAATTAAGCATGTTCACTTCTCCCAATTCATATTGCATTTCTATCGATATTATATTCTATGAATATTTGAGCACAGCTTACAAGTTAACGCGAATATTCATCATATCTTTATAATATCAATATATAATAAATTCTAAATTTATTTATTTGTCGTAACGAATGTGTAATAAAATAAAACGTTTTAATTGAAATGAATGCCTAAATTGGTTTAGATTTTAATTCGAAATAATAATTAATAAATCAATAATAGATAACATAAGCGCCGATAAGAGCACAAAAAACACTAATTATCACAAATATTAATAAAATTAATTAAAAGACAAAAGCGTTTCATAAGAACTAAATGATTGCTAAAATTCACTAAAAAGGAGAAAAGGAATCGAAAATTATTTCCTGTTTTGTATTGGTTTCGAAAAAACTAAATGATTTGCGAATTAATAAATATATAATTACAGAAAACATATTATATTTTCATGTTTTATAGACTCTTTTCTCTATATTTATATATATATTTATATTTATACTGTATATATATGCCGTATAATATAATCATAGAATTTATGTACTTTTAAAATATTAACTGTTTTTTGTTGATAATACCCAACACTTCCGTAAATTATTTTCTCCAAAAATTTAAATATGATTTACAACGCATTTAAATGATTTGTATTTTTCTCTATTTGTTTCGGTTTTTGAGGCACTTATGGAATGTGTGTTCGAAACGATCGGATCAGACGTTAGGAATAGAGTCGAGAAAATCGATTTCAACTATTTTGTCGATGAAAGCGAGCGCCGCATCCATTGTCGTCGCACTCGAAGGCGTGTTGAGGCCGTCGTTCGGTGAATGCGCGCGCGTTTCGGCCGTCGATTGACTCGATTGTAGACTTGATTTGAGTAAAGTGTGGAAAAATGGGTGCAATTCGAGTAAACTCTTGATCGATGTCTTTGTGATTAGTGGACATTTGGCTTTGAAGGGCAGGACTTCCACTTCGGCGCTCTGGACGTGCGATTCGAGAATAGGCTATTAGTCGAGAGCCGGAGCGACAAAAGCATTTGCTATACCTTTTGGTTCATTAGGTTATTAATGCGGACGACGTGTGGCTCGAAGGGCGGGTATGTTTGGGCGCAGTTGGGGTGAAGAGCGCTTTTGTTGACTCCGTTCGACAAAGTGGTCGCGTCTTTGTTGCCGCCGACGAACGCCCAGCGATACATCTGGAACTGGGGCAGGGAGTCGGCCGGCATGGCTATGGCGATGTCCAGGAGCTTACAGGCGGCCAAATACAGCTGAAGCCACTGCGGGTTGTTATGAGCGGCCAATCCGTTGCTCTGACTCGTCACCCAACTTGAGTCCAGGTTTGACAGACGCTGTATGTGAGAGCTAAGGGCCAGAGAGGGAGAGACAGAGACAGGCGGTTAGAGTGGCTAAGAGTTAGGGAACCAGAGATGCAATTAGTGAAAGGCGTACCCATTGGTCGGTTTCCTAATGCATAGCAAAAGAACCAGACATTGAATGTTAGAGAAAGTGAGAGAAAAGACCCAATTATTAGAAATGAAGTTTTGTTTAATGTTTTGTTTGTGGTTAGTATGAGAGCACCGGAAGGGAGAGAAGGGAGAGACGGCAGGGCCGAGACTCACCTGAATTCGGGAGTGTCGGTCATTAACTCCATTTCGATGTGAAGGAACACTTGGAACTGCAATTCGAAGACAAGGGTTAGTCATGGATTGGCAGAGGACTGGGAGAAGCGGTCGAACCAACCATTTCGGTGTAGATGAAGGGCCACAACGACGTCAAGTGGTGCGCAGACATCCGCGATATGATGACCCGAAAGCAGAGGAGTACCTGTGCCTGGACTAGAGGCGACTGACTGAGTCGGTGCGACTCAATGAGCTTCTCCTGGATCTCAGACATGTACTTCTGGTACTGATCCTTCTCACTGCAGAAGAGGATGAACGCCAACCTCTTCACCAAATGAGCCCTTTGTTCGATCTCTTGGTCTTTACTGCTGAACAGCTTGAGAGCGCCGCTCGACTGCGGGACTGACATCCGCGCCAAGAACTCGCGGAAAGTGTTCTTGTCGTGAGTCATCAGGTGGTCGACGATTGTCTTCCAGTGCGCGAAGCACTCGGAGTCCATTTGGAAGAACGTGGGGTCGAGTAGTAGTTCGAACGCGTCTTTACGCCACGCCCTCCGAGTGTACTGATAGCCCGACATATTGGACAGTAGGTGAGAACAGGCCCTAAAGCTCGGGGCGTTGTGTTTGTTCCGGTTCTTCAGGTATGGGACGATATAATACATGATATTCGAGACGAGAGGAACCACTTTCTCCTTCTCTTCGCTCACATACACGACGTCGAGCACCGGCGCCACGAACTGTACGGCAAAGCATAGGAAGCATACGATTAATTGAAAGCATAGGAAAGGCATTCAGTTGGGGAACGGAAGGCATTGTCGACTCACTTCAGCCAAAGCACACAACGCCTGAACACTGTATTTGGAGAGAAACGAGTTGTCGGCTTCCGAGCCGTTCGTGAACTCCAGGTTTCCGTTCAGTGTATCGATCGTATGGAACGAGTACTCGAAGTAAGGGCTCTCCTCGTCGTCCAACTGGTCGGCCTGAGGGCCGGGCATTACCTCCAGGTTGCGGCGCAGCCACTTGGACGGCCCGAGCCGAGCGCCGGCGACTGTAGTGCACGCGTCCACCAGTTTCTGCGCCACATCCTGAAGGTCCTTCTGGTCCTTCCGGCCCTCAATAAGCGGCGCCGCCTGAACGAACTCATGGAGAATGGCCAAGAGGTGGAACTGGACCAACGGCTGCGCCATCGACGAGATCTGGAGGCCTTCCTTGAGGAGCGAGAGCACAGACTTCCAGCACTCGAGCAGTTGGGCGCCGGGGAAGGCCTTGATGTAGGCCAGGAAGAACTGGAGCATGCACACCTCGATGGGCGGCCTCTTCAGGTGTTTACTACTGTTCGCATTCGGCGGCGCTTTCATCGCCTGTCGGATCGTCTGCAGCACTGACTCCATCGGAAGCACCCGAATGGCGGCCACCAACTCGACTAACAGGAGTTGGTCCGCCGAAGCGGTTTGTGTCCACTGTTTGCGGCTTTTCATGACTTTCGTGTCTCTCACGTCATGCCAGACAATGGCGACGGATGTCATGAAGTGCGAGCCATGGATGAGAGAGAGCGGCGATAAGAAGCTTAAGATGTTTTGCTTCACTTCCCGACTGCTGCCCATTATCTGCCATCCGTTGTCGCACTTGTCTTCGACGGATTTGATTTGTTTCCAAACCGTGAGGAGAGACGAGAGGACGCGCGGCAAATGAGTCAAAAGGGTTTTGCGCGTCGAGACGAGCGGGTCGTTGGCCGAGCCCTCCCGGCCCGACGCCACGTCTTGGTTCGAATCGGAAACTGTGAACACGTGTAGGAAATTCGTAATCATCTGAAACGGATTGTTATTGTTGTTGTTGTTGCTGTTCGGCGCCAACAGATTGGCGGAAGTGCTCATCGGTTGGGGTTGGGGTGAGAGTGTGGGGGAGGAGACGGCGCTCGACGTGTCGAGTAGGCAGTAGTGGCAAAGAGTGGCCAAACTCTTCAATAAGACTATCAGATAATTCGAAGACATCTCGGATTTGTCGTCGTTGAGGGTTTTGGTGGAGATCTTAGCGGAACTGCTCTCAAGGTTTTGACACAATTGGGTCAAAACGCAAACCACGAGACGGGAGAGCGAACGGCCGGCGAAGGGCAGCGTCGACTCGATCAGTGCCAACCAATTCGCGTGTAAATGGATTTTATGCGACTGTTGGAGCGCCGTCTGGATGGCCGAGAGGAACATCGACTGCGCCGGTATCAACATATTCGGGTAGTACTTGAGTGACGAGATCTGGGGCTGAAAGCGGATTCTGGCCGCACGGGAATCACTGCCTTTGCGGTTATGCGTCGGCTGTTCTTTGTCGGACATATTGGGCGCGACCTTGTGCTCCAATATCATGAGCGCCTCCAAGAGCTTAAGCAACGACTTCTGGAGGTCCTCCTGAAAGCCATTCGTGCAGTGGTTTTGGCACTCATTGAACTGAATGAGTGCGTCGGCGAAGGCCGAGTCACAGCTAGTCGTCGGCTCTTTCGTGAGTTGGAAGTTGTAGACACTCGAGACGAGGCACTGGAGGATCGACTTCTGCACTTTGCACCGCATCAGCATATCGTGCAGATAAGTAGAAAAAGTAGGCTTTCCTTTGATGGCGACCGACAACTGGTTGAAGATGAGTCGCAACACTTCGCACGAAACGATTCGCACCTTTTGGTTGCCGTAGATCTCGTCGTCGTTGAGACGCGTCTGCGGTAGACTCGGGTAATAACTGCGGAGGTATTGCATACACGAAGACACCACCACTTCCAGGAACGAACTGCTCCTGAATGAGGTGCTCGCGTCAGAGCCCAGTTCGCTGTAGAAGCCCTTCCCGTACAGAGAGTTGCGATGTCGGGCACAGATCACCTGCAGTTCCTGCGATCGCAAACCCAATCGATTGCTGATACTAGTCGTGGCCATCGAGAAGAGCACCCGTTGGGGTTCGGCTAATATCACGTTCCAAAGTGTGGTCAACGCATAGAGCGTGCGCTTCGAGTCGTAGACTTGTTGGTAGAGAAGCATATGTGAGTGCAGTTGACTCAGCGATACGGGTCTGCTATTAGTGCCGATGCTTATGGTTTCCGAATTAGTGACAGCCGTCTGACTGTCCTCCGACTCAGAGCTGTCCTCCAAATCGTAAACTACTTTATCGATGAGTTCGTCGAGAATCGCGGAAATCACTTCCGATTCCGTCATTTGCGAGTCGTCTAAGTGTTTCTTCGATGGGATGGGTGTCGAGCAGGTAGTGGTCGCTCGCGACGCCGTATAAGGTGTCGGCGACTTCACCATATCATCCGATTTAATCGATTTCGTGTCCAGACGTCTGATGTTCGAGAGGTTGGGCAGAGATCTGGCGAATGGTATCGAATTGGTGTCGAATATCTCGAAAGCGTCGCTATTTAGTGAAGACATGGATCCGAAAGGATTCAAAACCATATTAATGGACAGGTATTTGTCGATTACACTGTTCTCATGACTCGGAGGAACTTCATACTGAGGAAGAGATATCTTCGAAGTAATCCATTTGTTGTTCGAATGACTGTTCGAAGAGTTCGAGTTCTGAGTGGTAAGAGTCAGCACTTTATTCGAGGGCACAGGAGAGGGCGCGAAACGCATTTTGCCGTCCGGGTAGACGTGGTATATCACGTTCCCTCCCGTACTGCTGATGGCGTAGATCTTCGCCTCGGAGTTGGCGATCGACGCGTTGTCCACTTCGTCGGTGTTCCGCGAGCTCTGGTCGGTAATGCCCGCAACGCCCGGTTGGTGTATATTCGCGTGTTGTACGGACAGGCGGCTCGTGTCCGGGTGCAGGAGAATCAAGAGCAGCGGTTCGAGGATTCGGGCGATGTCTCCACTCTTGAGTGACTGGTTGAGCCAATCGATGGCCTGGGGGTTGTGGACGTCGACCTTATGCGAGAGACTGTCTAACATGAAAAAGAGCGGCCGATCGAAGTCGCGGATCATCGCCGACGGCATTGATTTCATTTTCATATCTCTCGTAATGTTATATAAAATAGTGAATCGTTTTCTCGACTCATAAGCGATCGACTCGTCCGGAGATATCATTGAAGTGCAGATAACGGACTCACAAACGGATGAGTCGATCGCGAGGTTATGCAACTGTTGCAGAAGTGTTGCCGTCTCGAGATGCAGGTGCGCGCGGCTGTCGTCCAGATTGGCCCACAATTTGGCGGTCGATTGGGTGAACCACGAGGTTTGGTGGAAAATAAACGCCAATTCGTTTGCACTGATCATTGGATCAAATTCTATGCATTTGTTTGCGTTCGACGTCTCGTCGTTCGTCGAGTACTCGAGAACTGGAGAACCCGTCGATGTGATGGTCAGCTGCGGCACAGGTATGTCGAAGAGCAGGGCTTTGGTGATAGTGATTAAGTCCAAAGTGGATGAAATGGATGAATAGCAGACTTGGGAACAGTCTTTCGGATAGATCGCCAAAACCAATAAGTGTTGAATCCATTGCTGCAATTCATCGCAACTCGAAAACAACAGTTTATCCGCTTTCGAGTTCGACAGCGACGGGATGGCCGACATCTGCACCAGCAGTTGGCACACATGCGTGAAGACGTCCACCATTTCGGCGTTCACTTCGAACCACTTGGGCTGAGAGTCGAAACTGACGTCTCGGTCGCTGGTCGTCGACGAGACGCGCAGTGAAGCGAAACATTCGGTTAAATCGGATTTGGATTTCACTAAACGCTTCTCAACGAACACATTGAAGAACGTCTGCAGTGTATTGACGAGACATTTCTGGAACAACTCCTCATTCAAGACCTGCTGCGTCAGCGACGCCTCGCACTCGTCGGCCTCCTCGACGATCACACTCTCGATCTTCTGGATCGGCTTATCACTCGTCTTCAGGTCTTTGGCGTCTTTGGTGTCACTCTTGAGGCGGTTCTGCAGCGTCTGGACGATCACGGGTTTGATTTTGGCCACAATATTCGAACACAATTTAATCGAATACTCGAAGTCGTGGTTACTGAGGGCCGGGCAGTGGGTGATGAGTGAGTTGAGGATATGGAGCAGGAGTTGGGATAAATAGGTCAGATTCGGAGAGTCGGCGAAATTGGACGACTCGATCGACACGTTGTCTAAAACAAAGCTAACGATTGAACACATCTCGAGAATAGTGACCGATTCGGAACCGACGCGCTTCACGTGCGCGCCGTTCAGCGCATCGCAGGGCCGGTAGTTCGCACACGACTGCGAGAAGAGTTCGGAGATTTGTTGCCATAAGTAATTGATCCCAATGTTCGTGAAAAGCAAATTCGTTGTACGCATTAAATCCGATTTATTTGACTTCGGATTACTCGCCACTGAACTAAACTCGTGATATAACGCACTGTTAGGTCGGATCGGGAGGTAAAGACAGAACAATCAGTACTTTCGGCGCAAATATTGCGAAATGAGAATCGAATTCGAGTTTTACCGCAATATCTCGACAATTAGATTATCGACAATCGGTTGACTAATGTCTTTGTGGTCTATTACACAGATCAGGAGCCGATAGGGCCAGAGGTCGCCCAGACTTGACCAGGAGTTGGGAATAGGAATTACGGTCGACGGGTCCTAAAGGCAAAGACATTCCATTATTCACTCGATTTACGCTTCACTGCAAACAAATTATCGCTAATCATACGAATACAGCAAATAATTAGTCGAAATCTGGTTTAGACTACTAGTGCCGAGATCTCGACTAAACCCTTCGACTGTTCCGCACAAACCAAATAACCTTGCTAAAAGAAAGCCATGCAAGTATTTCATGTGTAATGAATGTAACGTAAAGTAAGAAAAATCAAATAAATGCAATGTATTTGTGCAGAGATTTTATGAATTCAAAACCAATTAATTAATTCAATCATTATTTTGGAAAAGCATTATAAAAGCAAATAAGGCATAAAAGCAATAATGAAGAAAGGTGCATGGTGAAGTGATGGTGAAGTGAATGCAAATCCACTGAAGAGATCAAATTAAATATTAAGCAGTTCTACGAAATGAGAGTCTGAGCTAAAAATACGAGTTATCGACGAAATAGAGATCAAGCGATGGGTTGTGTTATCGCATTCAAAGCGTTTCCATAGTTTGCGTCGAAATTAGATTTGAGCTCAAGTTCGACGCAGTCTTCCCTTTCGTTCGGTTCGCAAAGCCGTCTAACTTCGCATCCCATTCCCTATTCCCGTCATTCCATTCCCTATTCCCGTCATTCCATTCTCTCTCTCTTGAGTCGCGACTTAAGTTAAATCAAGAAATTCTTTAAAATCTCAAAAAGGTTTCAAACAATTGTAGCTCTAATTGCAAACAAAACACTTATATTAAGTATTATTTAAGAACCGGTAGTTTGTATGCAGGGCTGCACTGCAGAGCACCGCAGACCTACCGGTGCCTCGAATTGTTAGCTCTGTTCTCTTAAAAATATAGTTAGTATTCATCTATAATTCAATTATGCAATTATAGAGTGATTTAGAGCCAAATTGGAAGTATAGCCGCATTAGTGGAGTGAGTAGTGAATGAGGGAACGGGAGGTTAGGTATGAATTGACTTACGATTAGACATATTTTGAAGGCCTCTAACACAAGCTCTTTGGCGAACGTTTCGAAATAACTGCGATCAGAGCCGACACTCTTCGCGTACCGGAAGGCCATACTCCGGGACTTGGGGTTCGACGTGTCCTCCGCCGTGAGCCACGAACTGAAGCGCCGGTTGAGAGAGACGTCGCGCCGGAGGAGGACTGTTATGGCGGCAGTGGTTATACTAATCATATCCTGTTTGACGATCTGCTTGTTGTGCATAGGGAAGCAACAGAGCAGGAGGTCGAGTATGACTCTCTGCACCAATACGTTCGAGTCGAGCAGTGCCGCACAGATGCCGGTGATGAGGGTCTGCAGACACGTCCCCATTATGTGCAACTGGTCCTCAAGACTGCGCTTCTTGTTGAAGTGGGCCGTTATGAACATAATCGCCTGCAGTCGCACCGACGGGTTGTTCAGAATACAGCGCCAGAGCGAGCCGTAGAAGAACTCCTCGGAGACGGCGCCGCAGACCTCGATCAGCAACTTGTCTGTCCTCTCGTTGTACTCATTAGAGCCCTCTTCCAGTCCCGGCAACACTGCGATGAGGAAGCCGTCGAGCGCTGGCTTAAGGCGCGGCCCGAGAGGTATGAAATGCTTTTCGTAGATCTCGAGTAGAGATGGCTTCACATTGATGGCCGCGTGAGACAGGAGAGGGAACAGACCGTTCGAGTAGATACTCAGCTCTTGGATGAGGCGATCGGTTCCAATGCATTTGAAGATGAGATCATAGGTTTCGAGTGCTTTCAAGTGAACACCGGATGGAAGCGCCGGATGCATGCATTGCGCCAATCGCTGGCCTACTGTGAATCGACGCGGGATTACGTTGTACTTCACGTTATTCGAGAGCACCTGTAGGTGAGAGTGAGTGAGTGAGTGGACAGTGTGGGGATGGGAGGGAAGGGAGGAATACATACTTTGTTGAGCTTCCCGAGCGCACTGACCAGGTCTGCCCACTCGGACGTGTACTCAAAGCCTTTCAACGCTTTGTCGATCTGTTGGACATAAGTCCTGTACTTCGCGTCAGACATGAGTTCGTATTCGTCTAAAGAGGTTGTCGTCGGACTCCGAGAGATCTTCATCGCAGCGGTCGGTCAGTCGGTGTTCGCAGACGTCGACAGCCAGTCGTGTATTCGCGCAACGGATCAGACGTTTAATTAATTATTTATTTAATGAATCGATTGTTTAGTAAAATATTATTTTTGTTTATAATTTAGTGAATAAGTCGTTGGAAATCAATAAACATTTGGCGAAACACTGTTTTGTGACTACATTTCGGACGTATTTCCGAATAACGTATTAAACAAATCAATAAAT
>JAQIXC010001584.1:0-14042 GCA_034697605.1 Metabelba pulverosa
TCGATGGCAATGTTGAAGCACTGGAAGGGCCGGCATCTGGTGCTGACGCAGAAGCACATACTCGACGACTATCGCTCGAAAGCCAAGAAAAGCAAAAATTGGTAGCGAATTGACTCGAAATGCCTGCGCTGGACAACAAAATACTTGCAAAACAACTGATATAATTTGATATTATATCTAATAATTAGTAAATTTATTGTGTAATTATTTTTTACTTAATAATAATTAATTATATTATGGATAAAATTTCGTTTCAAGTAGCAACAATTTCAAACGAAAAAATTAAATAATATTTTATTAATACTAAGGTTCGCCAAAACGTTTTTGATACATTTTTAACAAAAGTATTCCAATAATATTTTATTAGTTTTTAAATACAGTATTGCCAAAATATATTACTGTAATATTAAGTACACAATATAATTAAACTTTAATAGATCAATAATTTGGAAAAAAAAAACTATGCTATAACAGCATATTTCCAGTTAGTAACATTTTAATAAATAATTATTATTAAAAGTTTTATAAATACCATTGATAATATATTTGTCGGTTAGTAGTAAACATTGTGAAAATTGTCCATGATCTTTAATATCCATTTATAATCAATTTGACATTGTCCAATTATTTATAGATAAATAAATATTTAAATTACAGTTATTTAAACTGCATTAATTAGTCTTATATTTATGAAAATTAATTAAACAAAGCATATAAATAATTCTTGCAAAACATTGAACTGCATAGGTTTAGTGTTTATTAAAAAGTTTATTAAATTCGAATTAGTAATTATCTACTCTCGAGTTTTATCAAAAATGAATTATTACAAAATATATCACATTTTATATAAATGGCATTGGTGAATTATTATTAAATAGTTAAACTATTATTATACAGTTTATAATTTTATATATTAATTTATTATATCTTATAAATTATTTATCATACATTACTTGTTAATATTTTATTTATGTATTCCAAATACCTAAAAGCAATATTTAAGATAATTTGCAATGTGTAAAATAGATACTTTGGTTTCGAGTTTGTCGAAAAAATATCTACATTTGTTTTAATTATTTCAAAACAAATTTTTGCTAAATGTTACAGTTTATCATATTAATATGTGATAGAATTAGTCAATTATTATTTAATTTAAATATTATATACAGTATTCGTTTGGGTTATTTATGGGTGCGTTGAACAGCGATTGTGGAAAACCATAGACTTCGGCCACGACATGTCAAATAGGCCGGCCATCTCTTGAATGTTTGGGTTTCATTGAAGTGGAGCGCCGGCAGAGACGTAAACTACCGAATCGGTTGGCGCAGAGGCGCCTGAATGGGATGCGGAGGCGCGTAATGGAGTGCAACGGATTAGAATTTGATTGATTTTTGTATTAAATAATAAATTACATAAAAATATTATTTTATGTTTATATTGAAATAAATTATATAAAATTATAATTGAACGATGCTGACAGACACCAAAAAAGTATTGAAATAATTTTTGCAGTACAACACAATTAATTATAATTGTTTCATTCAGTTGTAAATAAATTAATACAAAATTCGAATAATATGTTTAATTTGATAAAATAATATGAATTAATTTTTGAATTATTATTTTTAAAATTAAATTAGGAAAATAATAATTTTATGCTCAATAATAAATGTGTCGGTTTGCCACCAATGTTATGCATAAAATATTATATTACAGTTTAAACGAATTTTAATTTACTATATACGTTTTTTGAAAATTAATTTATATGTGTTTGTTTACCTGCCGGTGCGCGCGGGCACAGGCGACAAAATCTACCGGTCGGGCAATATCTATAACTTCGAGACCGACGGCGACCTGAATAAGCAGTTTTGCCAGAATTTGTGTCTTTTGGAGAAAGTCTTCTCAGACCACAAGACCCTCTACTTCGACGTCAGAGCCCTTCCTCTTCTACATTATGACCGAAGCGGACGTTAACGGCAGACATATCGTCGGCTACTTCTCGAAGGTTTAGCTCAAATTTTAGTTTCAATATATTTTATTGATATATTTATTTTTTTTAAACTTTTTAAAATATAAATATTATTTATCTTTTATATTTAATTTTTACAAAATGATAATTGAAGGAATATGGAACTAAATCAATATGTAACACGATAAGTTTTGTAATAAATTAAAATTATCAATAAGAGTGTTATATAGTTGCAAAACAAGTTGTTACTATTCTTACAGAATTTAGAATATGTTTCATTTTGCAATGTATTTTGTAATAAATGGATTTTAAAATTATTATTATTTTAATTAAATTTACAAGATAAAAATTTTCAATAGTTGGATGGGATATCAATTAATAACAAGAAAAATTTGAAATAAATTTGAAATGAATTTATGCCTACGTTTACAGTTTTTTCGAATTGACTAAATTTTTTGCATTGTTTTGCATTGTTGTTTTTCGGTTTAGGAGAATCAGTCGTTACTGGAAACGGGTTATACTTGAATACCTGTGCAGTTATGAGGGGAAGGATATCTCAATCAAAGGTTAATTTATAAAAAAACAAATTAAAAAAAAAAAAACAAAATCCTTCTGTGCCAACTCAGGTAGCTCTTCGCCGACTAGTCTGTCCGCACCGCCAGCTTCCGTATCACCACTTGTTAAATCTATGGGTGCGCTGGTTAGCAATGTTGACAAACCATCGACTTCAAGAAAATCATGCCAAATAGGCCGGCCATCACTCAACGACATACCGTACACTCCCTTCTGTGCCGACTCGAGAAGCGTATCGCCGACTACTATGTCCGCACCGGCAGCTCCTGTATCACCACCTGTTGAAGTAATGGGTGCGTTGGACAGTAATGTTGACCAACCATCGACTTCGATCAAGATATGTCAAAAAGGCCGGCCATCTTGAATGTCTGGGTTTCACTGAAGTGGAGCGCCGGGAGAGACGTAAACTACGGAATCGGTTGGCGCAGAGGCGGCTGAATGTTGAGCGGAGGCGCGTAATGGAGTGCACGGATAGGACGCGCGTCATAACCGAAGCCCAGTTTACGCTTTCGGTTAAACTGTTTGAGAGTCTAATCAACGGCACATATGACGGCGCTCTCGAGTCGCACATCACGTTTGCACTGTCTGCCCGGTTTGCACACACACAGGCCAAACGGCGCCGAATGCAGTGATAATTTCCTATATTTAATATAAATATATAATTAATTTTTTTGTAAATAATTTATTTATTATTTATATAATTTGTAAATATATCTAATTATTAATGTGTTTGTGTAGTTATTATTAAATTTATAATGATTATTTATAATAAGAACAAAATTTCAATTAATAAAATTTACTTTTTTAATTATCATGATTATTTTATTTGATACTACGTTTGGTCATTAAATGAAAATCCTTATAAATCTTACAGTTTTAATTGCATTTTTAAAAACAATTTATATTGCTGCTATATTTCAAATTAAACTATAAAGTTTTTGTGTTTATTTTAATAAAAACAATTACAAATTATTATATAGTGCTTTTGTAGATTTTTTACAACCTTATAATATTGCATGATATATTTTTAGTAAATATTTTTATAAATTAAATACATTTTATATAATTGTAAGAGTAATTACAATTATTCATTTTGAATAAAAATAATGAGTTTACATGTTAATATTTTTATAATGTTAATTTTTACGATAACTATAAAAATTTGGAATGACTTGCACCATACCAAATATATATTAAATAAATATTTTACATATATATAAACTTATTTTATACGAAATTTACAGTTTTCAAACCTGAACAAAAATATTTATTGTTAAATTAGAGCATTACTTTGCATATACTACATGTAATATACTTAATTCTTAATATTATTATATAATTTTAGCTATTAAGATAATTAAAATTAATTACAAATAATAAATAAATTTTATGTATTATTTACACCTGATGTTTCGGACCTCAAATATACATGTTAAAAATTACTGCCATTATACTAATTGTAATAATAAAATTTTTGTCAGGTTAGTACACTCCTAACATGCGTCGCTGAATGCACTGATTTTTATTGTTGTTAAAAAGTTATTTATTTTATAATTTGTATTTATTTCTAACTAGTAGTAAATTTTTGCAGAATTATTTTTGAAAATAATGATTAATTATACAATAAATAAAATTTCGTTCCAAGTATTAACAATTTCAAACGGATAAAGTATATAAAATTTAATTAATACAAAAGTTCGTCAAAAAATTCTTGGTAAATATTTAACAAAAATATATAATTTTTTATAATACTTTAATTTTTAAATACATATAGTATATAATATTTTAATTAAATTTTACTTGATAAATAATTTTTAAAAACTATGCTATAATTTACAGCTGGTAACATTTTAACAAATAATAATTAATTAAAGTTTAATAAATACTATTGATAATATTTTGATAGTATTAAACACTATTAAAATTATCTGTAATTTTGAAATGTTAATTTATTACGATAACTATTAAAATTTAACATGACATGCAAGTATGCCAAATTTATATTAATTAAAATATTTTATATATATCTAAATATATTTTAAACTAAATTTACAGTTTTAAAATTTTAATTTGATATATTTAGTATGTTGAACTAGAGGTCCAAAACGGGCCGGGCCGAGCCGGATCGGGCCGGGCCGAGAGCAAAAATTGCCGGGCCGGGCCGGATAGGGCCAATGCTGAGAAATAAAGTGTACACATTATTATAATTAAACTTTACTAGATAACGAATTTGATAAAAACTATGCTATAACAGCATATTTCTAGTTGGCAACATTTTAATAAATAAATATTATTAAAAATTTTATAAATTTTATTGATAATATTTTTGTCGGTTAGTAGTCAACATTGTAAAAATTGTCATTAATTCTTGTATCCATTTAAAATTAATTAAACTTTGCGGAATTATTGATTGTTATATAAATATTTAAATTACAGTTATTTAAACTGCATTAATTAGTCTTATATTTATGAAAATTAATTAAACAAAGCATATAAATAATACTTGCAAAACATTTGAACATCATAGGTTTAGTGTTTATTAAAAAGTTTTTTAATTTCTAATTAGTAATTATCTACTCTAGAGTTTTATCAAAAATGAATTATTACAAAATATATCACATTTTAAATAAATAGCTAAGGTTAATTATTTTTATACAGTTTATAATTTTATTAATTTATTATATCTTCTACTTTATTTATCATACATTATTTGTTAATATTTTATTTATTTATTTCAAATACCTAAAAGCAATAAATAAGATAAATTGCAATGCGTAAAATATATACATACGTTTCAAATTTATCATAAAAATATCTATATTTAATTTTAATTATTTAAAAATAAATTTATGTTAAATATTACTGTTTATTTTATTAATATGTGATAAAATTAGTCAATTATTATTTCATATAAATATTATATACAATATTCGTTTGGGTTAAATATGGGTGCGTTGGACAGCGATATTGGAGTACCACGACATGTCAAAAAGGCCGGCCATCTCTAGAATGTCTGGGTTTTACACAAGAAAAGCGCCGGCAGAGACGTAAACAATCGAATCGGTTGGCGCAGAGGCGGCTGAATGTTTAGCGGAGGCGCGTAATGGAGTGCACGGATAGGAATTAAATTGATTTTTGTATTTAAAAATAAATTACATAAAAATATTATTTTATGTTTATATTGAAATAAATTATATAAAATTATAATTGAACGATGCTGACAGACACCAAAAAAGTATTGTAATAATTTTTGCAGTACAACAAAATTAATAATTAAAGTTTTATACAGTTGTAAATAAATTAATACAGAATTCGACTAATATGTTTAATTTGATAAAGTAATCATAAAATGAATTAATTTTTGAATTATTAATTTTATAATTAAATTAGAAAATAATAATTTTATGCTCAATAATAAATGTGTCGGTTTGCCACCAATGTTATGCATAAAATATTATATTACAATTTAATAAGAATGCTTAAACAAATTTTAATTTACTAGATACTTTTTAAAAATTAATTAATACGTATTTGTTTACCTGCCGGTGCGCGTGGGCACAGGCGACGAAATCTACTGGTCGGGCAATATCTCTAACTTCGAGACCGACGGCGACCAGAATAAGCAGTTTTGTTAAAATTTGTGTCTTTTGGCGAAACTCTTCTTAGACCACAAGACCCTCTACTTCGACGTCAGAGCCCTTCCTCTTCTACATTATGACCGAAACAGACGCCGAAAGAAGACATATCGTCGGCTACTTCTTCAAGATTTGGCTCAAATTTTGTTTTCACTATATTTTATTGATTTTCTTATTAAAAAAATTGAAATATAAATATTGTTTTAAATATTTAATTTATACAAAATAATAATTGATGGGATATAAAAGTAAATCAAAACGTATTACGATACGTTTTGTAATAAAATAAAATAAATAAAATGGATGTTATACAGTTCAGAAACAAGTTGTTACTATTCTTACAAAATTTAGAATATGTTTAATTATCCAGCGTAATTGGATTTTAATAAATAGATTTTATAATTATTATTTTAATTAAATTTGAAACATAAAAATGGTTGATATTTTGATTCAGGTACCGATTAATAACAGAAAAAATTGAATTAAATTTTAAACAAATTTATGCTTAAGTTTACAGTTGTTTCGAACGGAGTAAAATTTTGCACGTTGCATTTCTAATATTATTATTTTTAAATTATGTCTTAAAGAGAACTATATGGCATAATTTATAATATAATTAGTTTTTACAAAAGATAGATATTAATTTCTTATTAAACATAAGGTGTGCTGAATATAAATGTTTTTAATTAATTTTTAACATACAGTATGTTTGCAATAATCATTTAATGTAAAATATTTAAATAGATATATTTTGAATTATTATTCGCACAGTATATTATACAGTATTTGTTTAATTAGCACGTTACCATATTTTAATCGCTGTATTTATGGGCCGATTATTAGCGGACGTAATAAATAAGAAAAACTCATTTAACGCGTCGTAGCCCTGATCGCCGACCAACTCGGGTGTCCAACCGCCCTCATCGATAGAAAACGTCTTAATATAATACGTCGACGTATTAATGTGCACTTAATTGGAAATAATATTCGTAATTCGCGAATAGTTTTGCGCTTGAGTTTGGCCGAACGGTGCGGACGCACCTCCTTTGGCGCGAAAAAATAAGCCTGCATACTTTTCGGTTACATCTAACCAGTTATACTGCGGCCATAAAATAGATGGCGCTGATTGCTGCGGCAATTGTGTGTACAAATATCCAACAGGTATAATATTACTAATTTGGGCTTGTTGACTTTCGATTTGTGATTGTTGCTTGGTGATTTGCGCTTTTTGTTTCTCAATTTGCGCTTGCTGATTTAGTACAACAGCAGTTAATGAGGCAAGTGTCCATTCTTGCTTTTTCTGGCAAACGACCATGCTATCGCGCGCGCACGACTCGTCGCTCCATTCACCTTGCTTGACACCTACCAGGGTCATTTGCACGCAGGGTTGCGGGTTTGTCGGGTCGGGACTACCTTTCGCCCAATTCGTGTAGTCGAGAGTCGTGTCGTCCATCCATTTGTATATAGTCTTATCCTTTCCCTCCAAACCGATCCACGAGTTGTCCGAAATGTTCGCGTATTTCGACAATAGGTTTGACAGGAATTGCTGTTCGGCTGTCGAGTGAATCGTTATGAGCGTCGCTGTGCTGTCCAACGCTTTGCAGCTATTCTTCGCTTCGGTTTCCGATTCCAGTTTTGTAAGGATTTTGAAACATTTCTGATCCGTATATGCAATCCAATCGTCACATATGTTTAGATTTTGCACAGTAGCTTTGTAACATCAATATAAAATATAATTTGTAAAATATGTATTGAAAATTATTTATATAATCAATATAATATATAACTCGATTATAATTATTATTCAATAATTTTAATTACCTTTAAAAATTAAATTATATAGTTAAAATATAAACAATATATTTTACATTAGTTTCAACTTACAAATATTAATACCAAGTAAAATTAAATATATTACTGAATTGAAAAACATGTTTTTATAGAATAATTTATACGATTATTAATTTAACTTAAATTCAATGAAAGATAATCATTCAATTTATACAATAATTTTATCAAATTTATAATACAGTAATTATGATTATAAATATTTTTTTACTAAGATTTAATACATCAATTTTATGTACTACTAAAATACATAAATACTAATCAGGTAATATTGAAAAATTTTATTTTTCTGATATAGAAATGTTTTTAACTTTTATAATAATATAATATATTGTAGTTGTTATTAAATATAAATAACTATGTAACCATTTACACGTTGTTACTCAGCAATGATTACTGATATAATAATTTTAATGCATATATATATTTTAAACCCTTAAGAGCATAATGCTTATTATTAAATACACATGTAATAAATAAATGTATATATACTGATATAATGTACATAAAATTTATAATTTTACATAATAAAATTGTGTTATTCTCTATTTATTATTGTAATTTAATTAATATAAAAATATATATTTTGTTTGAGTTAAAATGATTACAATCGAAAATACTACACAATTTATTTTGTTTAAATTAATAACCCACTTTCATAAAATAGTTGTTATATAATATATAACATAAAATTAATTAAATACACAATAAAAATTGATTATATTAAATAAATCAGATAACTATTGATTACAATTAGAATAAATGTATATAATTTTTAAATATAAATATGAAGTGATATAAATATCGAACTTATTATTACTGAAAAGTTAAGTTATACAATAAATATAAATATTAGAGTGAAAGATTGTGAAAATTTCACCTGGAAGTTTTATAAAATTTTACTGAAATTTTTACTTTAAAAAATAAATTTCATAAAAGTTTCACTTTGTATTGCATCATATTTAAAACAAATTTTAAAAAACTAACTAAATAATGATGATTTTAGTTTAAATAATGATAATAATAGCAATATTAATAATAAAACAACTAATTTATTGATAAATTAATCAAATTAAAATTTATATATTTAATTTTATATTGTTTATATATTATGTAATGCAAAAGTGAAAGTTTCAATTTTTCAGTGAAATTATCACTGAAACTTTCACTTAAAAATAAATTTTACTAAAATTTACAACTTTAATAAAAATGCAATGAGATGACCTATATCGCAGTCAAGTTTAAATAAACTACAATTTTATTCTTATATATAAATATATTTTGAATTAAGTGTACAGTTTTTAAGAATGAACTAAAATATTTATTTTGATATATCTGTATATATTTTTACATAAAATAAACTTAATATACTAGATTTATACTATTATACAACAAAAATTTATCTAAATATTAATATTGAATTTATTTATTAATATTATTTTTTATCCTCTTATTTATGTTGACATCAATTTCCCTTTATTCTAATTATTACAAGATAAAAATATTGTTAACTACTTAATCTTGCTGTTAAAAATCTAGCTTTGGCCTAATTAACCTGTATCATTCAATATACGGCTTGCGAGTTAACACAAGTTTTTGTTAACAATAACATGCTAAAATTATTGACATGTATAGTAATTTTTAAAATTCCATTATGCAAAATTCTAGAAAAATACGACTCAACGGCTTCCGAGATATTTATCAAAAATGCAACTCTTGGTTTTGATCCATAGTGTATATACCGGTGCTATCAAGCCGCAAATGGAGTAACTGCATTGAGGAGCAGTTGGCAGCCGAGCAGACGCAGCGCCGCAAAGGCATACGACTGGTGCGGATGGGCCGCTACGAGATGTCGGTCTGGTATTCGAGTCCATATCCCGAGGAATACCAATGCCTTCCGAAGCTCTATATTTGCGAGTTTTGCCTCAAATACACGAATAGTCCGCTTATTTTAAAACGACATCTGTATTAGTGTCTGCGCCGACACCCGCCCGGTATGTCTGTTCGCGTGCGCTCGGCATACCTGTGCTGTTGTGTTAATTATATATTTTTATTTATTTTGTATATTTAAGTTTTATTTAAAATTAAATGGCTTTTCTCGTATCGGCCCATCGCAACAAGTGATGTCGGTGCGGCACACCATATACTGTTCCCTGATAAATTTCTTTTATAACATGCTTATGTCGATAATCAGTATTGGCCAAGTTGGTGTCACTCTCGGCCATTGATTCTGATATGATTAAATCAATTTATAAATTAATTATTAGTGAATAAATTAATAATTTTTTATGTAAACTATTTATAAATTTCTTAAATTAATAAATTTATAATTCCAACACAAAACTGAAATAAATAAATTTTTTCATTAATCAAGTAAAATTTTATTGATTTTATTTTTAAATTTATCATTCTGGTTTGAGATTGCCGTTTTGCTTA
Organism: Metabelba pulverosa; assembly: GCA_034697605.1. Taxonomy (NCBI): domain Eukaryota; kingdom Metazoa; phylum Arthropoda; class Arachnida; order Sarcoptiformes; family Damaeidae; genus Metabelba; species Metabelba pulverosa. The sequence continues at coordinate 10,462 of JAQIXC010001584.1, forward strand.
ATCTAATACTTTTTATTTATATTTTAATATATTTATATTTTGTTATACAGTTTTTATGAAAAATTAAAAATATTTCTGCAAAATATTATTATAACTGTCGTTTCGGGGTAACTTTTAAATTACATTAATTATTAACAATGTAAAATTTGTGTATATGTAATATTTTAAACTTGGTTTGTGCTATTCTTAATTCATTTATTATTTTTACAATCTATCTAGTTTTAAAAGCAAAATATTAAATTTATCTAGGCAATAATTGTACTGCTTTCTACAACAATGAAATGAATAGGGTTTTCAATGTAAATAATAACTCTATTTGTAAGAGCAAATCTGGATCATCACTTAATTGATAATTTACTAATATATAACATGAAATAATGTGTAAATATTTCTATGGACAATAAAGCATTTTTTTCAGTAAATAATTTATAGTGGTATATAACTTATAAAATAATAAAACAATTAAATAAAATTATAATTTTATTAGTGAGTTAACAATATTAATTATGAAAATATGTTTAAACATATTAATTTATTATTAATTATTAATCCAAAATAGATTTGAATACAATAAATTATTAAAACAAGCTTGCAGCAATTTATTTGCACGATGGGGGTTTGGGCGAACCGGTATAGGTATCGCAAACGAGTTTTAGCAAATCGGTGGTCGCCTGGTATTGAATGCTATCCGTGTGCACACCGTTGACGGTAATCCAGGGCACGCCGGTGTGCGGCGGCGAAAGTGCGCGGGTCAGGCCCGACATCAAGTACTCGTAAGCGATTCCGTTGATATCAAACGTACAAACGTGCAGGTCGGTATAGTCCAGGCCCAATTTAGACGTGCACTAGTGATGTAAATAATATAGAGTAGAAATTATTTGTGAAATTTTTCACTGTAATAACTACAACTACGCTAGTACACTTTTACCCTTATTAAATTGTAAACTAAATATTTTAAATATTATTACTAATTTCAGTTTAATATTAAGAAAATGCACATATAATTTTACAGATAATAGTTTATCATTAAATTTATGTTTAATATATGCCAGATTAATTAAATATTAAATCTACAATTTATTTTTCACAAATTATTTTAACATAATTAACTAATTTTATAAACTGTTTATTATCATGCATATAGTATATTTAGAATTTAGAAATATAAACTAATGTGAGGTTAAACTTAATTAAATGTAACTTGTGTGAATCGCACAAATTGAATTATATAGCATTTTTGCTAAGTGTTTTATTCAAATGTAAAGCATAGTAATAAAAACGTACCAAACAATGTTCTTGCTTAAATAGAACACTTGTATAAACGGAATTTCGATCAATATTTAAAAATATCTTATAAAAATTCGATTTGGTTCAACACCTACCTATTATTATTTAACCTAATAATTCGAAAAAATATCAAGGTAGATAAAATAACGCAAAACAACTACCTCTTTGGCGGCGGCATCGGGCGTAGTCCAGACGTCCGACGCGAACATACAATTAACGAAAGCCATGGTCGGGTTTTGCGCGTATTTAAAGTAAGCGCAGTTGTGGTAGAGATTACCCAGGCACTCGGGCGCGCCGTGCTGGCACGACACGTGCACCGCTTCGAAGAACCTCGCCTCTTGTCCCACGCTCATATTGGCGTTGCCGAACGCGACCAGCTCGAATTCGAGTATGAACGGGCTCTCCCGCGACAGTTTCGCGTAGGCCGGGTAGAACTGCTTGAGGAAAAAGTCTCGGCTGTCCGGGCACAGCGACTCGTAGTAGAGGCCGACCACTACCGCCGGTGCTTTGCCAGCAAGTGTGGCGGCGCCGCGTCTGTGCGCCGAATGTCGCCGAATGCAAATGCAGCGCATAATAGGATAATAAGTTTCATTGTTATTTTATTATTTTATTTTTAATACTTCACTGTATTAGTAATGATAGAAATGTCTAAAATCATCTTGTTTATATACTGTACATAATATTTTTTACTTTTACATTTGTCAAGTTGTTTTTGTAGATTAAAATAATTATTGTAAAATTACCACACAAGTATTTAAACAAATACAATGTTCATAGATAATTTGTAAAGTGAGCGAACTTAAATATTCTTGATATAATTATTACAATCTTGTTACTTTCACAAGTAACATTTAATACCAGTAAATTTGTTATAAATATAATTATGCCGTACGTTAATAGTAAGGGTATAAATATTAAAAATTATGTTGTTTATCTGCATAATATATTATACCTTGACATTTGTCAAATTCTTTTATACAGTACAGTAGACATACAATAGACTAAAATTTTATCTAACAATAACTAGATAGATAAAACATTGTTAGATAACATTTTATACCTTGTATTTTTGTTGATATTTAAAATTAATTTTATCATTATTCAACAAGAACTTAATCTATTTCATTTAATATTACAGTATAATCAAAATTGATAAATTAGTAAAATCAATTCGTAGAAATTATATGTTGAGTAACTACTTCAAAATAATAGTTTTATAGTTGGGTAAAATTATAGAAACATTGTAATCTGACGGTCGCAAATCGCCAAAATTACTTATACTATTGGAGATTAATATTAGACATAGCAGTTATTTAACATGAAACAAGTAAATTTCAATAGCTTTTATTTAATACCTGTGAGTTGTCAAATTAAATTTAACAAAATTTGTTCAAAACAGAGTTCCATACCAATTAATAACTAGTAAAATTTTAGTCATTACATCTAATAAGGTATTATAATTTAAATGTAAATGTGCATGCTACATCTGTACATTTTATTCAATTTTTTAAAAATGGCATTAAAATTGTAAAATATTAATTGAATTAAAATATCTAATATTTATTATATTTGAAAATTTTACATTTTTATACTTAAAAAATAATTTTTTAAACGCTACTGTGTTACGATCCAGTATATAAACAACGATCTTAAACATTAATTTTTATACATAATTTGTTTTAGATTACAGTTTTACTATGAATAATTACATTTGCACATTTGTATAAAAGTTTGTTATAATTATTTAATAACAAGTTATATATTGAGAAACTAATAAGTTAACAAACTTAAAACTAACTACAGAATTAATTATATAATTTATTATAAAAAGTTCAAATATTACAAATCAAAAAGTAATTCTCATGTTAAAATTAGCAGGACAACAAAAAACATTTGTAATTTCTATAATTAATATTTGAGATATATTATTATTCTAGAAAAAATATTTGTTAAAAATTTGAGTATAATTTGAAAATATAATTTTAATAATAATTTTAGAAATTTCTTAACTAATAAATGATATTATTGCAAATTTTATTTTTTTTTAATTAATCAAATATAAAACGTGCATCAAATCGTGCGCCAACTAACTGTCATAACTTATTTTTAATTATACTTAACTTAATTATAAGAATATGGTACCGTTGTAAAAACTGTACCGGTAGTAACATAAATTGCGCTAACAATTTACCTGATTGTTTGTAAATAATTTATTAAATTGAGGCACCAGTCGGCGCTCATGCTTTGACTCAACGACGCTCGCCTACCCCTCCCTCTCAACCGCATATATAACA
>JAQIXC010001585.1:0-14041 GCA_034697605.1 Metabelba pulverosa
GTCTAAGACTTTTGTTATATCAGATTTTTATAAATAGCACAATATAGCATAGTGAAATTTTGAGTGAAATTTTGAAAATGAAATGAAATTTTCAGTGAAATTTTGCGAAAATTTCAGGTGAAACGTTCCCAAAATTTCACTACTAACAACCCTAGTTAAATGTGATAAGAAAAATGCACAGTCAATTATTTCTATTGAATTAAACTGTAAATTAATATAAATAATTTTTACATAAAATACTTTAAAGATATTATACAATAAATTTAATTTTTTAAAAATAAATATTAATTTTATTAAATACAAAACTTAATCTAATATTTTAATTTAATTTAAAAATAATTTAACCCCACTATAAATGTAGAAACTATTTTTAATGTGCTTACCGTAAATTTAAAAATAAAACTTTATCTAGATGAATCTACTAACTTTTAAGAAAATGATAAAATATGTACAAAATATATAATATTACATGTATTGTAAAATATACGTGTAATGTGGCATTTACAAAAAAATTACAACAGAAAAAAGTTAATATAATATTAGTGTTATCTTATCATTGAGTTATCAAGTATTTTTGCTCAAACACAGGTATTAATTATAATTTTTATTCTAAAATGATAAAATATATACAGTACTGGTGATGTTATTTCAAAATTAATTTGATAATTGATCACTATAAGAAAATAATAAGTATAGAGATTATTAATTAAATAAATGCACAGCAATTCGATTACTTAGTAAAAGTGGACAAACAATGGCAAACAATATAATCAATGTGTTGTTGTTGGGCGAGACGGGTGTCGGCAAATCGACGTTCATTAACGCGTTCGCCAATTATCTCAACTTCGATACACTGGATGAGGCGCTGAGCGGTAACCCGGTTTGCCTCATACCGGCCCAGTTCACCATTGTCGACGAAAACTACCATGAACAAACGGTCACTTTCGGCGAACATCCGAATGAGTCGCACGAAGTGGTCGGTGAGTCAGTGACGCAGAACTGCATGGATTACACCTTCAGCTATGGCGACCATACGGTGCGCTTCATAGATACGCCCGGTATCGGCGATACGCGCGGTATTGAGCAAGATCAAATTAATTACGCCAACGTGCTAACATACATCGCGCAATTTCGAGTCATTCACATGTTTTGTATTCTCCTCCGACCAAATCAGCCGCGATTTACATCTGGTTTCAACTATTGTACCAAGCAACTATTATTTCGCCTTGTTAGAAATGCCGGCGACAATGTTGTCTTTTTATTTACAAACACGCGTGGCACATTTTATCGACCGCAAAATACGATCATATTGCTAAAAAATTTACTAGGTAATAAAAAATAATACTTATTATTTAACTTGATAATACGAAATATTCTTGCTCAAATATTTGAAACATATTAATTAGAGTAAATTGAAATTAGTAGTGATTGCATAACTATAATGAAAAATTTCCCAATATTATCCAGATGAATTAGAAAAGAGTGAAATAGTGATACCGATCGCTCGGCACACGATCTACTGTCTCGACAACGACTCGTTTCAGCTTTTGATCGCATTGAGGAATGGCATCCAATTCGGCGAACAAGAGCTGCGAGACTACGGCAAGAGTTGGAAGAAATCGCTGGTCGAGTGCAAGCGCTTAATGGATCACATAGTGAGCAACCGTAGGGGAACGGTACTGCCCGCCTTTCGAAATTCACTACTAATTACCAATATCGGTTTGTACATGCAATGTTTACAGATAATTATAATGTTGAAAACTTAATTTACATTTAAACATGATGATTTTGAATAATTTAGAAAACTCTACAGTTGGCGAAACGCAGATCAGTTCGGATTTGACTCGCGATAAAATGAGCAAGCCACATGTCGAACAGCGAAGCGCATTAGCAAATATACATAATAAAATACCTAGTAAAAACCAGGCTGCTGCAAGTTGCGACATGAATGCCATAAATGTGCATGAACAATTGAGCTATAGTTCGCAGCTATACAGCACACAGTCCGTCGACAATAAGACTTTTAATGAGGAATATAAAAGTCGTCAGAAAAGGAGAATTAAAAAACAATCGAATTGTAGTTTACTATAGAATGTAATTATGACTAAACAATAAGTTTTTACACAGATTAATGTCTCATTTAGATTAAATTGACTTTTGTAAAATAAGCAACTTTTGCAATATAATTAATAAAATAACATTGACATTTCTAATGCTTATTATTTTGTGACTGGAAGTTGATATTTATCTGAGTTTAAACTTGTTTAACTAGACTAAAATCTGAGAAATGCTAAATGCCCTTGCATTTTATCAAGATAAAGTTTGTAATATTCGAGATAATTCGATATAATATTCGATAAATAATTACTAAATTCTTATTCAGAAGTTGAAAGGTGCTGTATAAAATTGTGTGCAATTTACATTAGTACAAAAACGTATTTGCTTCTGAGCAAGACTTAAGCAATGGTGTGACTTGTAGTATAAGTTTAGACTTTGCAATAGACATTTAACGTGCAGTATATTGTCGGAAGACATTAGATTAATAATCTAAGATTATGCAGTGCAAAATGAACACTCGTCTAGATTTGAAGATCTTAGACATCAAGAGTCTAAACCATTTCGTGGTCCGCGAGACGACCCAAACCGAACGGTTCCGCAAATTAGAGAAATTACTGCAGAAGACCTACAGCTTACGGGACAGCGAATCGCATAAGGAGTTCAAAGTCGGCGGTTGTGTCGCCGTCTATATGGCGCCCATCGACGCGCAAAAAGCGCCCAAACTCTGGATGAGAGGCGTTATCCGCGAAAACTGCAATCAAAAGGATTTCCTGTTTTGCGTACAGTTCGTGGACTACGGCTTCGAGAAAACGTGCCATAAGTCGGATCTGCGGGAACTGAAGCATCACTTCTATCCAACGTATGTGCCGTTCCAGTCGTTCGACTTATACCTGACGTGCGTGCAGTACAGGGACTCCGTTCCCAAAAAGGCGGTTCTCGCGGAGATTCACCGACAGTTCGAGTCAAACAACTTTGTCGTCTCGGCGTCGGTCGAGCGCAGGGACCGATACACTGACGCCATTTTCGCCAGTATTGCCGTCGACGAGGACTGCGATTTGGCGGCGATTCTCATCGACAAGGAGTTGGTCGACGACGTGCACTACTGCCGCCGCAATCAGAGCCGTAAACCGCGAGATACCGATCCAAAGCGCCAGAGCTATCGCTCGAATCCCTCTTTCGCGTCGACTTCAAGGGCGCCGATGAGACCGTCGCCGATGGCGGGCCTGAGCTGTAAATGCTATGACATTATTAAACTGAAGAGAAAGCAAATGCGCACTAAATTCGAGGCAATGGAGCGGAAAAAGGCGGCGAATCAGCGCTTCTCTCAAAGTATTTAATTCAAAGAATTAGTCCAACATTTGTAACAAAAAATATATGCAAATCTGTTATAGAACTAAAAGAGAGATAAATTATTTTTATATAAAATTAAAAACAATTTTTATCTAATTTATAAGTTTTAAAGTGTTTTAAAGTAATTTTTATATTAATAATAATTAAACTTTGAATTGAATTAAAAAATAAATTATTGATAAACTAGTGCTTAAGCGCCGCCACTATTGCGTGGATCGCAAGAGACTCCTGAGTTCTGGAGGGCCGGCGTCGAGGTTGCCGTCGTCGGGAAGGGCGCGAATGGAGTCGACGTACTGTTCGGGTAATCCCTGTTCGACAGCGCCGTTCAATATCACCGTTTTGTAAGCGAGAGATGGAGTGGCGTCACCGGTGGCCGCGTAGTCGCTGTCCTGAACGAAGGTTTTGCAGATAACGATCTCTTCGGTGCCGTTGACGGCGACCTCGACGTCCACCCAATGGTAATGCAGTTCCTGTTCCGCCAGTGGTTCGAAGTCGTCGGCACTGATCGTCCAAATGGTTCCCCAAACGACGCTCTGGTATATGCAGTCAATTGAAAGTTTGGCGAAATTGAAATATTTATATCGAAATTAGTTAAATAGTTATAAATATGTATCATGCACAAATGCACAAATTCTAGAGTTTGCAAAGTAGTGATTCAATACGTCTTTTTGAGGTACGATGTCAGCGGAGGCGCCGCTCCAGAGTCGGGAAACGCCGGAAAAGGCGAACCTCCAGTGCGTGAGCAGTCCGTTGGCGTACTTCTCACCGCTTTTGACGTTAATGTTAATCCGTTTCGACCAGAGGTTAGATCCGTAACAGAAGTAAAACAGTTTGCCGTTTGGCGTCGACTTCCGATACGACGACATGTTTCGCACCAATTGACTGCAAAATTGATTTCTTATTCGAGTTGCTATTAAATGTGTGTAGAAATCACATTTGCAGACAAAGGCTTCTATTCAATAATTAACCTTGTATGCAATCTTGATAATGATATCAATTAGTGACTTGTTAGTTTAGCCAGTTTGACACAATACTGAATTATTAAATATGTGAATAGTTGACGAATGATTCGCTTATTAATTATTATTATGGGTTAGGGTTTCAGACTTTCAGTTCAATCAAAGCGTTAGTAAACAAACTACACGTGCTTTACACCACCACTCCAGAGGGCGGGACTTGCGAAGCGTGCGCTCGCATCTGATTGGCTGCGAGTCAGACATTTAAATTTCATACCAATTTTGTTGTTGTGATCGACAGTCGACTCATTATTTGAAAATTTTATCACAAGTTTAATAAAAGTTTAATAAATAGGTTTAAAATTATAGGAAATAAAAATGTTTGCAAAAAGTCATATCATTTGTAGAGCAACGTCTCGAACGAATAGTTTACTCCGAATTGCGATCAAAAATAGAGAAAAAGATTTGAAAAAACAATACTTCGAAATGTCTGACCGAGAGCTCAAGTACCTGCTCCAGGAACTGTACCTCGACGTAATGCAGGTGCTGTCGTACTGGCGCGCGAGTGGAGTGCCCGGCACCGATGACCCGCACACAAGAGGGCCCATCAGGTAGTGTCGAGCCAACACTTTCAAGCATTTGTAGATGCTAGTTTTGACATCTATACCAAGTAACTGTTTAAATTTTGTGCCAATTTATATATAAGTGTAGAAATTGATTCGAGAGAATTGGTTGTAAAGACGTACATGCCAAAATCTGAAATAGATCTAACGCGAGATAATTTATTTGTCAGAAAAGACAAGATTAAAGTTTAGAAAATTTTCCAAAAAGTTGTGATAAATTCATGGCTCGGATTAAAAGCAATAAAATATTTTTTCGGAATGCAGTCAAACGGAACCGAATTTTTTCCGAACCGTTTGATGACTTAAAATAGTTTTTGGGGTAAAAGGGTTTTAGAATATTTGTTAATCCGATTCAAAGCACGAAATTTTCAAGTTTTCGAGACTTTTATTATTTATTCGGATTTCGAAGAGAAATCTCTTTCAGCTCTCGAAACGACTCTAATGTGTGAATAACAATGAATTCCTGTCTCTCTATCACTCCATTCAATGACTTTCTCTTTAAGTGTATATTCCGTTCACTCGAATCCAATTCAATTCAATTCAATTGAAATGCTTTTCCAAAGTAAACAAATGAATCGCAAAATTGCATAAACAGGCCGTACGTCGTGTTGAGGATTTGGATATCGGGGGTCATAAGGGCGGCGAACGTGGACTTCGCCGAAGCGCTCGGCCTAAGCCCTCCCGACGAGACGAGAGCCGAGGAGTTAACCCAACGAATACGGGATCGGATTCGAGGGCAGCTCAGGTCGTTGGCACCGGCGGCTGCCGATGGCGACACCAGCAGCAACAGCGGCAATAGCACCGACACTGAAAACACCGATGACCTGAATATACAGTTGTAAGTAGTGACGGATTGTGCAAATTGCACATGCAAGTTTCACCAATTCGAAATTGTATAGGTTTGGGAAAACTTGCGGTCTAGGTTCAGGTCGTTAACGAGGTCCAAGGTCTCCAGTCTTTTCGAACCTGAAAATAATAAATTAATAACTAGATTGTTGCTATTTTTACAGTGAGATATTTACAAAAATTAAACTGATAATATGCCATCAGGGTGAAAATAGGTCATTTAGCAATAAATAGTGAATTTCAAAATTAATAGTAGAATGATATAAAACTAGCGCTTAATTATGTATAAAATCTAAAACGCGAAATATGTCCGGGTTTTCGAGGTGTTAGCGTATGTCGAGGTCCTGGGGTATCGCAGGTCCGGGTCTTTTGGCAAATCGTGTTTAAGTCGAATATTTGCAGAGGAGATGAACAGCCGTTTCGGGAACGAGTGCTGCAGTTGTTGCGGCGGTTCGAACGCGACGTACAACTGTCCCGGCATTCGACGCCTGATCGCGCGCCCGACTCCACTACTCAGAATGCAGTGCCGGTGCCGGTGGCGGACGAGATGGCTGCCGAGCGGACCGACTCGGACTCCTCGCCACAGCCCGGGCCGTCGCACCGCCAGTGGTTACACTTCAATCAAACGCTCTATAAGTCTGTCTAATGATAAGAAAGGCGTCGATTGAAGGCTTTTCGCGAATATTTTGTTCTAAAACTTAATGTAATTTAAATCAAATTTAATTAAAATATTTATATAAAGAATAGATTTTTCCAATTTGTTTCGAATTTTCTAAATGTGTTAAATAGAAAAAAAATTCGTTTAGCACTTATTTATACATCTACTGTAAGACTATATATCAAAAACACTATCAAATATGAAAATCAATTTAATCGATAAATTAGTATTAACTTAATTTTAATTTGAATATTTGAAAAGTTGATTAGCAGTTGAATCTACTGTAAGACTTGTTACATAAAAAAAGTTTTTGTCTATAAATTCCGTTTGTTTATCAACTTATTTTTGATCAAGATATAATTTTATGTTTTAAGTTATTATGCATTAAATAAGGAATTATTGAACATTAAAAAAATATTTTTAAATATACTTGTTTAAAATTATGCTTGTGATTTGTAAATTTGTGATATAATGTTAGTCAAGTTTATTGATTTGTAAAGAAAGAATTTCACTTATATTTAATATATGAGTTTGTATAATGAGTACAATACTAGTTAGGCAGCGGTGAGTGCGTAGTCAAGCAAAAGTAATCTAAACATGCCAAATTTCTTGACCAATAGCAAATTTGCACTCTTTCAGATCGTGCATGGTAAAACTGGTGAACTTGCCAATAAACTGAATTTTGTGCAAAACAATAGGTTTTAATGTGATATGAGAATCGATACACTAATAGCGCTATCTTTGACAGAATTGAAATGAAATGACATTTCGCTTTCAGTCAGTCGTTTGGCTTTTATTTATTCGATATCTGATTCGAAATGCAATAAATTTAGTGCCGATTCTCTAAATTGCAATTTCGAGCTTCAATTCAATGCTTTATTGGCTATTGTATTGTGAGTTAAATAGCAATAAATTCAGAAGAGAGTCAGTACTGAATGCAATGAACTGATGATTCTATTACTTACAACTGCACTACAACTCAATACAACAAACTTTTATTGCTTGCACTACGATCTGCATGGCTTTTAAGCTTGCTAGTTAATTAAATATCTTTTCATAAATTATTAAATGGTTAAATCAAATTTGAATAATTTTCAAAAGTTTCCCATAAGTTTGGAAATTCTTATAGTTTTAACTTACAAGTAAATAGTGCGTGGTAAAATTAAGAAAAGCAATATTTGGCAACATATTTAACCTCAACTTAAAGAGCAATTGTATAATGTTTATATTTGCACTGAGTAGCTTGAAAGGGCTTGAACGTTTTAATATTATTTTAAAAATAAATATAATTAAAAAAATAAAACTTTAGGTTAATCTAGCAAATATTTTATTTCAAATAAATTGAATTTTAAACTGTCAAAAATTTCTTATTGTGCTAGGTGTTGTTAAGAACTTGTTTGATTTTATAAAAAAATTTAATAATAATAGATTTTAAAATAAAATAAAAGTGTTATAAAAACTAACAAAAGTTTAATATAATTCAAGTCATAAAATCATAAAAAAATTTCTGGAATTTTCTTTCGCTTCAAAAACTCTATTATTGGCGCGAAATATATGACAGATTCGTATTTATTGCGAGAAATGAGCAAGATTGAAAGTTGAAAAACGTGAATAAATTGAAATCTAAGACAAGACTATTAAACAGTGTAATAGACATTATAAAATCAATTTGAGGCGGAAATCGATTATTCTATTCATCACATTGTGTCGCGAATATCAGTTCGCCTTTTGAGCGATGATAACGAGTGAAGCAATTCATTGTTCGATTGCACAGAATATTCGCTTCGAATCAAAATCTATTCTTTAATATAAATCCGCTTTTCTTTCGACGACATTCGCTATTCAATAAAATTTACGCAATTTTCGCGAAAATCTCAGCACAAGTCGCGAAACGAGATTTGAGAATAAGTCGACATTTATGTCGAATAAATCCATACAAAGGCACTCATTCAACAGCTCTAATACACTGTAAAATTTATTCCTTGTTTCTATCTTATCCTGTGCATACTGTAGTTTAAAATTTTGCATTTCTTATTTTTACCTTACTACAAATGAGATTTTTACAAAATGCAATGTGCAATTTTAGCAACTTAAGCCTCTTTTTAATAACTTTTAATTTATTATTCAGTTCATTAAAAAGCGACTGTTTATAATTATATTTTGTGTATATAACTTAATTTTTATAAAGTTAAAATTAATATTTTTAAAGATTCAATTTATCGAAAGGGTTTGTGACAGTTAAAAATTGTATCTTACCTATTTTTTCAAAACTTAATTTTCACCTTGTTTACAGAATTCTTTACTTTTAATTTTTCTTGACAATTATAACACTAACATTTTAAAAACTCTGTTGGATAATCACTTGAAAGGTTAGTTGTATTATCGATTTAAAAATTAACACATCTTACATTTAATCAGTGTTTTTAAAATTAATTCAATGCAAACAAATTGAGAATTAATTTGAGTTAAAAGACAAATCGCAAAACAAATGCTTTTATTTTATTTTTGAATTCAATTTATTTAAAACTCTTCTACAATACAATTGAATTTGAGTTCACACTTATGTAGAATAGATTTCTCTCAGAAATTGATGTATTGCTAAATATATTGTCAATTCTTTTTTACAAATATTTGTTTTCTGTTTAATATTCATAAAAATCGCGATTAAATGCTTTTGTTTTTCAAATCGATATTAAAAGAAATATTTGTTGTTTTGTTTTTATGTCTAATTATATCAGAAGCATCTAGGCAAGTTTTATAGAAAAAGTTATTTACTTGAGAATAGCAAATGAAAAGTCTTTACATTTTATCAAATATGACCATGTAGATTTTGAGCCAAAATTAGTCAAAATAAACTTACACATTCGGTTAAGAATTAAAGTAAATTGTAATTAAATTTTATGTCAAGTTTAGCACTTTTATACACTGCAAACAAAACAATAAATACCAATCTGAAAATTATCTAAGTAAAGTAATAAAAACAGAAATTATTGTTGTTTTCTATAATTTTGAATATACCTGGGTATAAAATATTTATTTGTACGACATAGCTTAAAGAATAATAATTTTAAAGCTCATGTTATCCCAATGGTACTCAACAACTGAATACATGAACCGAATTTGATTAGCTTGCTTAGATGTTTCTGTTGCTAATTAAACTGTTTTAATAAATACTTAACTCTTAAAATCTCTTCAAACATGGTTAACAATTTTTATGCTCAATTCAACCTTTATAGTTAATTAGAATTGAATAATTCTTATAAAAAAGTTTTATTTATTTTTATCATATTTTTACTTTAAGTTTTAAAGTTTAAACTTTGATTATATAATATATACGAAATATTCTCTATAAGTCTATTCTTTTTATAAACAAATAAACTTTAATTGAGAGTAAAACTAACTAGGCTAATAAAATTATCATTTTATTTCAAATTATAGTATTTATCTTTCAATAACTCAAATCAATAAAAATATTTTAAATTTTAAAACTTTTATTTTAATTATAAATGCTTTTCGTAATTAAATAACGAAGTATTTGCATCAAAACCCCATTAGAAGGCCTGAAATGTTTTGAAAAGTTTTATATTTTCTCTTTTGAATTATAAATCCAATAAAATCTTTAGTTAACAAATAAATTCTGAAATTTATAAAAATCACTTAAATAATAAAACAACATTCTAACACAAAATTGTAGCATGAACCGAACGATATAAGTTAATACAGTAATACTGTAATAATCAAGATCAAATACTATTAGTAAATATGTAACAATAAAAACAAACTATAATTAATGTAATTATCAATAAATATAATTAGAATTTCTTTCAATAGTCGAGTGATGAGAGTCTTGATGTCCGAGTCGTCGATGTAATGGATTTGATGCGCAATAGAAGTGATAGAAAATGAGTTCAAATGTTTGGTTGGGTTTCGGTGTTTGAATGCAGTATTCAATGTAGTATTGGATGAGGTATTCAATGTAGCATTCAATGTACAGAAGTAGCATGGTAGAATGGTAGTAATGGCGAACTAGATGATCGAAGTCGAAGTGGACGGCATGTTATAGTCAGTCACCTGAACTACTAATGACTTGAGGTCTTCGGCGCTCTTCACCTTCCGAGGCATCTGAGGCTCGGGTGAGAGCGAGTCCCGGTGCTGAAGGTCGCCGACGAACACGGAGTTAAGGCGCGGACGATAGGCCGGGTTGTGATATGTGGCGCCCGACGCGCACTGGTAGAGGTGGCCGCTGCCGACGAGGCGGGAGTGGTGCAAGAACATCTCGCGGTCGCAGATAAGACTGGCCCGGCTCTCGGTCGAGTGCATGTGCGACGGGCCGGTGGCGCTCGTGCAGGTGTTCATGCGTGTCGGCGCCTTCGGGTGCAGCGAATGCACTGAATTGCTGAACGACTCGCGGTATTGGGGCTGATAGGGCTCCAGCATTCGGATTTTGCCCCATTTGTTGAAGAACAGGAGTAGGCACCCGACCCACGCGGCCAGCACTAGCACTACGATCACCACTTCGTCCTCTTTCACCGAAAAGCCTTCCGGCGCTTCATACGGGTCCGTATGGATCGGGCGGTTGAGGCTATTGCGCGAAAAGCGACGCGAATCTGATGCACAACGAAAAACATGATTTAGTTAGTGTGTAATGTGCATGCTTAAACTATACACAATATTCGTACTTGTTAAATATTTGCAAATAACTTAATATTTGAGCAAGGTTTAAGTCTTTTTCAAACTATTGAATTGTACTTTTTTGGAAATAAATTGAGTAAAACTAAAAATTCATCGAATATTTATAAATTGATTTTTTAATGTACGGCATTCCCATTGAATACGTTCGGAATGTCTAAATTGAAGCATGGCATAAATATTTTATTGCAAATTTGACTTTGAAATATTTTCGCTTGACTTTCAAGATGAAATTTAAATAAAAAATGCGAACAACGTTTGGAATATATTGCGAATTTGTGCCAATACAGGTACATAACAAATTACCCATCACTCAGCCCGAGTAATGTCGAAAATAACTTTACCATGCATATATAATTTTATTTCAATATTTTCAATGTTACTAATAGGCAATTTAGCTACAATAAAAATTCTAACTAGTTTAAAATAGCTTTATCTTAATCATAGAATAGCTAATAACGAAAGAAAACAAAACAAGAATCTGCCATGATTTTATAAAACAAGATAAAATTTAAAATATATTTTTAAAAATCAACTGTCAAATTTAAAAGTAATAATTTTGATTGACAATTCTAATATCAAGTAAAATAAAAATAAAAATATTTATTTATATAATAATTTCTAATAAAAATAGTAAGCATGAC
The DNA here is from genome assembly GCA_034697605.1 of Metabelba pulverosa. Classification (NCBI taxonomy): domain Eukaryota; kingdom Metazoa; phylum Arthropoda; class Arachnida; order Sarcoptiformes; family Damaeidae; genus Metabelba; species Metabelba pulverosa. Next base: position 11,825 of record JAQIXC010001585.1, read on the forward strand.
ACATTTTCTAACGAATGTCGAGAATGTATAGCAGAGCTAAAGCAAGGCTAGAGTCGAGGCGTACATACCATTATCGGGGGCCACGAAATGGACGACTCGACTCGAATTACTGTCACCCGAATCAGTAACCGAATTGAGGTGGAGCTGGTACTCCGTTCCCGGCGCCAGACGATCCAGTGTTATGTTTGACGCTTTCGGTGACACTTCTTGAATAATTCGGAACCTAAAGCACAAACACAACGACACAAACGAGTGAATCGATGAATAAAGTGATTGATTGCCAAACAATTCGGCTTTTGTTTCCACTTTCAAACAAACGGCCAAAGTTTGTGCGAATCAATGTTTTGCTCATTTATTCTTGTTATAATTATACAGTACAAACAAATATAAGTTTAAGTATATATTAATTAAATAAGCTTCCCTAAGTTTTAAATTATATTTATCATTTTTAGCTAATAAGTAATTTTATTTTTTATTGGGTATATTAATATATTATTTATTTTCTAGTTATATAAATCAGCATTTCCTTTTTTATATTTAAAACTTGCTTACTTATTTAGAAATTATACAGTTCAAATAAAAAATTTAATACAAATTTGAAAAAAAACATTTTTAATTTAAATTTTTTTCTTAATATTTTAAAATTCAAATCCATCTTAAATTACAATAAAGAATAAAAATTGGCAAGCTTATTTTTTAAAGCTAAACTCAAGCAACCGTAAAATAAGTTTCAATATTGGAATGAAAATTCAAATGTTTTGCACAAAAATTTAATTTTGACAAAAACTACTGCAAACCAGAGAATACGTTAGAATTGGAAAACTAAAGCAAATTGCAAACCGAGAGACCAGTGATCGAGTGAACGAATTCCGGAGAAAACACAGAATTTCTTTCCACTCTCAGAGTGAAAACGAATAACTTTACAGAATTGCAACAAAAAATAGAATTTGAAAATTGAAAGTCAGGAAAAATCTAAAGTTTTTATTTGTATTTCGAAAATTGTTTGCGTCGTAAACGACATTCTTTCGCGTTTTCACTATTCAAAACAAAAACTTTGCGAAGAAAACAAATTTTTCGCAAAATATAAACCAATTTATGTTACTATTCAGTTGACTTGTTTGGCATCACTCTATTAGGTTCGGTTCGGCACCGGCAGTAAAAAAATAGCAAGTTAAAATATGTGTGCAGTAAAAAGTAACTTTCAAAATAGGAAACGTCTAGAAAGTGCCGAATTCTGTCTATACTGTCGGTTATTCTGTGCAGTAAATGAAGAGAAGATTTAGAGTATATTTCGCATCGAAATTGAAGTCGACTTTGACTTCGCACTCGATTTGGACGTAAAACGCGAGACTCGGCTAACTGTGACCGAAGTCGTCGCACAAAAACAAAAGTTGCAAACATTGTATTAACTTTCAGACTACGACTAAACCATTAAAAGAAAAATATTTGTGTGAAAAAAGACACAAACGGTTTGAAAAGAATTCGCTTTTCAATGTCGTTATTCAGGCCTCGGATTCGCTTTGAAATATCTTTTGGGTTTAAACTGAATGTCGCGTTAATTGGATTCAAACCGAATGCGAGTTTCCATTAGTTTATTGAGTTTAACGACGAGAAGAGTATATTAGATGAGAGTAACGGCTATTCGTACGGCTCTGTCGGCAACGCATTCGCCTGTTTTGTCGATATAATTGCGAAAACACGAGAAACGCCGACAACTGTGCGGACAGTCGTCGCTCGGATTTACGGCTTTATATTTCGATTATTTAACCCAACATTCAATTATTGTCAAACAAAAAAACATTAACATTTGTCTGTTTGCCATTTTGCAAAAAAAATGCATGCTATATATTTTAATAAAACCTTTTAAAAAGTTTTTTTTAGAAATAAGATTTCAATTTGATTGTCAATAAATTCTCTACATATATATCAAAGATTTTTTCAACGAATTTTGTTTCAATTTATATATAACTGTAGAAATTGATTCGATAGAATTGGTTGTAAAGACGTACTTGCCAAAATCTGAAATAGATCTAACGTTCGATAATTTATTTGTGTCAGAAAAGACAAGATTAAAGTTTAGAAATTTTTCTAAAAAGTTGTGATAAATTCATGGCTCGAATTAAAAGCAATAAAAAAAATTTTTTTCGGAATGCAGTCAAACGGAACCGAATTTTTTCCGAACCGTTTGATGACTTAAAATAGTTTTTGGGGTAAAAG
>JAQIXC010001586.1:0-14033 GCA_034697605.1 Metabelba pulverosa
GAAGCCAGCGGTTCCGCCGGCGATGATATCGGCGCCGCTATTGGTGATTGATTAACAACATCCGGCGCGTCGGGTGAGAGCGACGCCGAAACAGCGGTCGACTCTTGCGATGGACTCAACATAATATCGCAAATAATGGCTGAAGTTGTGTGCAATTCCTCATTCGGCGCCTCATTTTCGGCAGCGGCCGGTGTTTGACTGCGCGTCTCATCATCGACGCCGAGCGGCTGCTCCGGAAGTTTCGCAACTGTTGGGGGACTTGACGGCGCGGATAGATGTGTGAATGAGGACGAGTAGGGCGTGGCGCCAGCGGCACCAGTAGACTCAGATGCTGTAGCCGATGTGTGCGACGCGACCGTAACGGACGGCGGCGACGGGTTCGGCAGCGAACTGTGCTCGGGCTCGGCCTCTACGCGCCGCTCGTAATCGCTTCGCTCGTCAACTCTCCCGTCGATGTAATCCGATTGTGGCGTCCATTTCGTGTTCGCCGGCGGCGGCGACTGTCGCGCGTCCGACGCCTGCGAGTCCTGCGAATCGTTGAAAAGGCTGTCGTCTTCGTGCGCGACCGCTACGGGAATGGCAGTGAAAAACATATATTAGTCTCAAATTTATACTTAATATAAGTGATAATACAGTTTAAAAATAAATTCAATCGATTAGTCGGTTTAGAATCAAAAGAAATAAATCAAAAACAAAAACAAAAAATGATAAAAACAAATAAAATACTAAATTAATTAATTAAAAAAAATAATTCTGTTTTTATGCAAATCTGAAAACGTTATCAAATAATAAAAACAAATAAATAATAAAACAATTTCGGAAATATTTCTTTTGAATGGGAAATAATAAAAAGTGCATTGTATTCGAGGTTTGGGTGCGTTTTTGTCGTAAACATGATAAAATACCTATTGCACTCGAATCTAATGCATGCGACTCGTCGTCGACTGTCCGCCGAACAGCCGACCGACTAAAGCAGGAAAACACCGCCGATTCGCGTACGAGCTCTTCGGCACCGTTAGTGAGAGCGTTAGCACCGGCAGAAGCGTTAGTAGAGCTGAAATCAATGCGTTTGCCGTTACCTCTCTTTTCAGTCCCATCACCGCAACCCTTATCCGCCGCCTCCTTGTCCTTGTCGGCGGTGTCGGACGCGCCGCGCGGACTAACTACCGGCGCGTTGTGGCCGTCGTCGGCGCTGTCTTTCGCTACCTTTTCGGTCGCCGCCGACACTCTGTCGCTACCAAACGACGACTCACTCATCACTGAGCTCTCCATCGCCGACCAGTCCGGGTCCGCATCGCTCACCGGCGAGTAGAGGCTGTTCGTCAACGGCTCGACCGACTCGGCGCCGGTGCGACTCTTGTCGCCGGTGTCATGAGCGCCGACACTCTCTATAATGACATTCGATATTCAATGCAATTATTATTTTGAAAACAAAACTATAAAACAATTCTCTTATTAAATAAACTTAATATTTATTTTATTATATAATTATTATTAAACATGGAAATAAAAGTAAACTAGTTTATATTGAGAACTTATATTACACAGTTCATGCAATGAATTGACAACTTCGAAAATCTAGCAACTATTTATTTCAAACAAGTATTTAACTGTCTATTTTCAAAATCAAACAACTGTCTATTTTAAAAACTTCAATTTCGACAAGTTTAATCGGCGAGAGATATTGCCCAAAAATCAAAATCCAAAAACGATCACGATAAAAACTTATTTATATATTGAAAATAATCTCGATAAGGGGAGAGAGAGAGAGAGAAAAAAGTGCACATGTGCGTTTTTGGCAAACGAATTGGCAATGTAAAAATCTGTGCGCAGAATTTATTTGGTGTTTGGCATTAAAAACCGTTTTTTGCGTTAATTAGTGATAAAAGATTCGATATAGAGGTGGCGAGAGATAGGGAGCGAGAGAGTACATGAGAGAGATAGGGAGAGAGCATACAAGAGAGAGCATTAGTGAAAACTTTTTTAATCAGTAATAAAAAGGTTTTTTTTAATTAATATCGCAATCAATAAAACATTGCATTTATTTGCCTTCAAATCAGATATTATTCCGCATTTATGAGACATTTAGTGCGAATATATTGCACACGAATTGTCTCAATAGTAACACAGATTAGGCGACAGAAGAAAAACAGCGAAAATCGATTCAAAAATTCTTTGACAACTAATACCCAATTGAATGGCAAAACAATTGTACAGTGTTTATTTATTTTTTTTTTGACTAAAATTCTTTCAATAAAATACTTGTTATTTTTGACGAAAAAGAAAACCCGCACAGAAATTATGCGTCAAATGGAAAATAATGAGAAAAACGCGAATAAATATTCAATGAATTTCATGAATAATTTAATCGAAAAGAAAACGAAAATATTTCTTATAATGAATGTAAAGATAAAAAATATATTTAAAAATAAATAAATAAATAAAATCGAGAAACAAATTGCTATTCAATCGAATAGTTTCTGTTTGAGGCAAACGAATAGATTTCCGAAATAATGGAAAACTAGTTTTCAAAACCAAAAACAAAACAAAAAACCAAAAAAACAAAACAAAAAATTAGTTCAAAAATACAAAAAACACATAAATAAGACTCAATTACCTGAATTGGCGGGACTTTTATCGCCCAAATCCTTATCGGCGGCGCCGGTGAGCACCACCTCGTCGGGCAACGGGATATCATCCAACGAATCGTCGTTCGGCACAACCACTTCGGCCTCAACTTCGGCGGTCTCGACCTCCTGCTCTTCGACGTCCATATCGATGTCCATATCGACCACTTCATCGCAGCCGCCGTACTCGACCTCAACATCGACGTCATCTTCGCTCACGACCGTCGGCAGCACCGCCTCATCGGTAACGAACGTATCGGTGAGCGGCGATTGACTCACGATCTGTATGAGCGCTTCGGCCGCCTCGCGATTCGACTGGTCGTCGGGCGTAATGTCGGTGAGTTCGCCGACGTCGTCCGCGTCGACCGGCATCGTAATCATCACATTGTATTCGGCGCTCGCCGTGTCGGCCAACTCCTCGGCGTCGGTCGTCGTCACTTCGATCACGATATTGTCGTCGCCGCACATACTATCGCCCGTTTCGATCGGGTCGTCGGCCACAAGCGTGCACTCAATCGGCTCATCAGTGGCCGCGTCGCTCGACTCAGCCAACGCTTCCGTAGGCTTAGCCGATAGGAACTCTGTTGCGGGCGCCGTGTCTTCGGCGCCGATTTCGACCAACGCCTCAACAGTAATCGTCACTTCCTTTTCGACACTCGTCTCTACCGATTCTTCGGCGCCAACCAAACCGCTATTCTCCTGAATACAAGTCGCGTCAATCAACTCTTCAAGACTAGGCGTCTCTTCGCTCGTAACCACCGTTTCAGCGCTCATGTCGAGCGGTACTTCTGCCGACTCCTCGCGCGGTTTCGCCGCCACCGACTCGGACACCAATTCGCTGACAATCGATACGTAACCGCTGTCCGCCTCGTCGTTCACCGAACTCTCAGTCGACTCGTCCGTCTGCTTATCGACTATCGGAACTGCTTCGGCAACTTTTTCATTGACAACCGGTTCGGCGCTCGCATCTCCAGACACGTCGACCATATCGATGTCTTCATTGACCAAATGCGGCGAATTCGCGGTCAACATAACGCCATCGTTATCAGCACCGGTGGCTTCGGTCGACTTCGACAGCTCCGGCGCTAAAGCGACACCACTTTCATCAGCGATACTTTTCTCGATGGCGGCGGCGGCGATGACCAGTGAATTGAGACCACTTTCGGCGACACTATTGACAACAGACTTTGCGCTTTGGCCCGAATCGAGCGCTTTCGGTTCGGGTGGCAATCCGTCTACCGGAGCGGCGGCAACAACACACTCATCAACAGTCATCGGGTCTTTCGTCTGACTCTCAGACACACACACAGAGTCTGAAAGAGCAACTGTCGGATCAGTTCGGCCGCGGATTATATCATCAAAGCAATTGGCATTATCGTCATTATTATTATCATGAATATTCTTATTCAGGTTATTATTGATATCATTGATTAATTTATGCGTTCCCTCGGCGGCGCCCGCATCACTACTACTGTCGCTACTGAGAGTGAAGTCATTATTACTGGTAATCTCATTGCTAACTACGGTAGCGTCGGCGCCGCTGCGCGGACTAGTCGCGCGGTTGGCGTCGGCCGCTAACCGATCGTTACTATTGCTACTGGCGCTGCTGCTATTGCTACTGTCGGAGGGCCTGATCTGAATCTCGTAGGACGTCTGGTACGTGTTCGAGATGAGGCGTTTGAACACGAGTTTGGGCAGGCGTTCCAACACGACCTTCGGCTCGTAATTGATTCGACTCTCGGTGCCGGCGCCGCCGCTCGCCTGCCGATTGCAGCTGTCGTCGAGCGGCGCGCCGTCGCCTGAGTCGCAACTGGTCGCGAATTGAGTGTTTGGGTATAAGCGGAGCGATTGGTCTGAAACCGAATCGATCGACGAAACTATTTGAAAGAATACGGGAACGGGAGTTGATTGGGGCGGTGAGGAGTGGGAGTAAAATTGAGACATAATCGACAATTAATAACATGGTTATTAAGAGCACAGATAGAATGAGAAGATAGAGAGGAATGACATGTTTCGAGGAATGAGAGATTGCATGCGATTGACAATAGGCGTTAAGACGAGGACACGAAAGAGGATACCTTTCTCGGCGCCGGCATGCGTTGGATCGGGTATTCCGCGTACCGTCGCATCGAGCGGCGGAACGCCTTCTACTGTTAGTTGTTTCGGCGCCGGAGTGGACTGGTAGCTGTTTCGGCGCCGACTATTGGACCGCGAGTTAGACCGAGACCGGTGGCCGTCGTCAGCGGCGCTCGAGTTGACTGTCTCGGGGTTTGGAATGACTGTAAAAACAAAACAAAAAACAATTAATTAATTGAATTAAAAACAAATTAGAAAAAAACACAAAACCATTAATGTGTTTATCAGTGACGAGAGCGCTGGTATGAGCACCGGAATGAGCACCAGAATGAGCACCGGAATGATGAGCAGCGGCGGCGGCGGCGGTGGTGGCGGCGATCGGCGGATCGAGCGGTTGTTGCGGTGGTTTCTTTGGTTTGCGGCCGCGCTTATCGCCGCCCTTTTTGAGCAATTTGCGCGCCGAGTGCGCGGAGTGGGCGCCGCCCGCCCGCTTCACGCCCTTGGCGGCCGACGCGCCGATCTCGCCGTTGCGCTCGCGCTCCTCGAACTCGTGCAGCAGACTGTCGGAGGCGATGTTCTCGCGCGGCTCCCACGTGTTGTAGTTGTGCGGCCAGCCGGCCCACTTGATCAGGTAGAGCGTCTTGCCCAGGGCGTTCACCTTCTTGTCCAGAATCGACTCGGCCGCGTACAGGTCGCTGCCGTCGAGCGCCGCCGGCCGCGCGCGCGCCTTCGCCCGGGACGTCATCAGCTGTGAACGAATAGTTTGTTTTTTTAGATCAAAATATTAATTTCGTTTTTTTAATTATGTTTTTTTTTCGTCACAAATATAAATAATTTTTTTCTTTTTATGTTATTATAAATTATTTAGTAATTAATGTCTAAGACAGTAGTCGAACGGAAAATATATTAACAAAACGTTTTTCGAAATGTTTTGAATTTGTTTTTTGTTTTTAATTATTGTTATATAACGCGCGACAACTTTCGCTGAGATATATATTCTTTTCGTTTTGTTATAAATTATGTTTATTTTTTACATTTCACACATTATTCCGATTTGACTGTAAAGTTGTTTTGTTTGCTATTTTGTCGCTCGTATTGCAAAATAGTGTCTATTTTTCGATTTTGATATTCAATCGTTAAATTCAAAACAGAATTTTTCGCTGCGAAAACTGTACTGTATATTCAAGTTTTGTTGAGCGAGAAAAACATTTGCTATAAAAGTTAATTAATAAATATTTTTTAATTTCTGCTAAAATTGATTTTTTTAATCGAAATACAAAAAATAATGTCTGATTTGAGCTAATTGTCGACAAAAAAGAGCTTGATTATTTTCCGTTTAATTCGGTTTAAAATTCAAACGTTTAATTTTATCATGTTTGCATTAATATTTATTTTTTCATAATTTATTTATACAAACATCAAGAAAAATAAAAACAAAAACTTAATAAAAATAATTTACTAATAACACTAATAAATAGCATTAAACTCATAAAACCAATTTAGCAAGTAATATTATTACAAGATACATAAAGTGCGACAGAATTCATATGTTCTTATCAAGAATATTTTTTGAACTCATGTTTTAAACATCTAATTAAATGCAAATAATTTAGCAAAAAAAGCTGCATTAAAATAACACAGTTTTTATCGATGTTTGAATAGAAGTTTTTTTAATTCACTTAAAAAAATTCAAACCAAACAAAAACAATGTAAACGTAAAGCGAAAGAAATAACATTCTTCTAAATTCGAGAAAAATATTTACACTGAATAAATCGATAAAATTGATTCGAGATTCGAATTAAATGCAAATCAATTATTTTAATTAACGTTTACGGTAAACCGACAATTATATAATGCTTAAAATTTAAACATGTTAACACTTAACAACTCAAAAATCGCTAAATAATAAACATATTAAATTTATTTTTAAAAATGCACATGTACAATAATGCTACGTTGAATGAGATGAATTAGAATCTAGGTCTAGACACCAGCTATCTCTAAACGCATTTATTTTAAAAGCAAAAAATGCTACATGATTTATTTATACAATGTAAAAATAAAATCCAATTATTCATATCATAAGAGTTAAAAAATAATAATAATTTCAATTGTCATTAAAAACAAAACAAAAAACTAAAATATTAAATAGTTAACAAACAAAAAATATGCTTGCTAATAGATGTTTCGAATCCCACTATGCCCGTTTGCACAGACTGTACTAATCACCTATGTATTTTCCCCCTTTTTAGCTTAAATAATGATTAGTGTACAGTACATTTTTTCAAACCCAGACAGATATTGAGTAATATTTTTTAGTTATAATATAATTAAATAAAACAAATTTTTTCCGCCGAATGGCTGATGAAAATCGTGTGATAAGTGAAAAAAAATTTATAATAATTTGTTACTAAACGTCAAACAAAACAAAAAACTTATTAAAAATAAATAAAACTATCGATTATTCTCAAAGGGACGTAATTACTTCTATCGAATTACCAAGAACAATTTTTATAATTGGAAGAAAGTACAAACAAAAATTATATTAAAATCAAAAACATATTCAAGTGTTTCGATACTAAATATATTAATTTATGCTTAAAGAGAAAAAATTACTTTCGGTATAAATAAACCGAATTATACTGTACTGAAAAAATATGCATTCAACTAGTCACTCACTAAATGTGTACAGTATGTTTATACGTATTGGTTTGGAGATGGGGAACGGGATGGGGGCGGGTATGCCAGTCGGCCTTACAGGACGATAGCTGTAAGTGATAGTCAGTATTCAAGGTTTCGATCGAAACGTAATCGAAAATCAAGTGATTTTTTACACAGTATTTCTCTGCTCTCCTGCTCTCTCTCTCTCTCTCTCTCTCCTCCCATTCCCTTCAAGCACACTAATTACCATGCAATTCTCTCGCACAAAGAACTAATTGCGATTAAATGCGAATTGAATGCTAAAATTTATTTACCATTTTATACATGATTGATAAAAAATAAATATAAATATTTTTTCTTTTCATGTTGATGTTGAAAAAGTGCAATGTATAATTTTGCAGACTTTGTATGTGTTTTGATGAACGCAAGCGAGTGTTTAATCCGCTTATATTGTAAGTTACTGTGTATTTATGCGCGGCAAAAATGAGTCTTGATGTAAATTCGATTACTGCTAATGTATCTTAGAATGTAGCAATTTAAGCTGGCATTTATTGAAATTTAATACGAATTAATTTGGCATGTTAAATGCGATTAAGTTGGATGTCAATTAATTTATTAACGTTTTTTACACTTTTTCTCCATTGACTTTCGGTTAATTGATATGTAATTTAAAACCCAATTTGAGAAAGTAGTTTTCAAGTTAATTTATTCGTGTTACTAAAAATTAATTTACTGCTATTTAAGTAGTTATTAAAAATGTAAAATGCACAATTTTTTTCACTAAAAACCTTTATTTGATTCCCTTAAGAAATTGGCAATTATACCAATTTTCGCTGTAATTATCAAAAAAATTTTATCACTAATTAAATCGAAATTTTAAAATCTAATCAAAAAATTAAATGTTTTTTAAAATTAACTTAAAATCTTATGAACAAAATACTTTTAAACATGTCTAACGATTTTAGATTAAACTAGAAATACACTGTATAATTATGCTGTAAATAATAAATTGAAACCATTTTTCTTTTCTAAATATATATTATACTGTTATATCAAATTCAATTAAAAAGAGACTTTTTAATACACAGTACAAAAAAATATGTGTTTGTAATACAAAACTCTCGAATATATTGAATAAAATAATATTTTTAAAAAACGCAAAAACCAATTAAGTTTTTATTAATAATACACAGTATAAAAAATCGTCTTAACTTATAAATGAGTAACAATTTATCGGCGAATTTGTTCGAAATAGATAAACAGACAAAAAGGCTAATTAATTGTAAATAAGCTATGTAAACAAAGCATTAATTATGCTAGATAAAAAAAGCTGAAAAAACGTTTTCTACAAAAATTGTATAAAAATAAAATAATTCTCGAAAACACAAAAATCATCACAACTTTGAAAAATTCAAATCAAAGTATATTTGAACAGAAAATAGAGACAAAAAAATCCGAAAATATATATTCCGTTTAATCAGTCTCTCTCTCTCTCTCTCTCTCTCTCTCTCTCTCTCTCTCTCTCTCTCTCTCTCTCTCTCCCTCCCTCCCTCTCCCATCTCCGAAATAAATAAACATGCTACAAAAAATGTGCTATCTATTTCGCGATGCAAACAATACACAGTAATATTTTATAGCTAAACAAACACAACGCGAATAATACACTGTATATACAGTTGGATATGTGATGTGTAGTCGAAAAAATATCACTCAATTGTGCAATCATTCGATATTCGACTTTTTATATATAACATGAAACAAGAAAAATGTACTGTATATTCGATCGCACAAGTTTTTCAGCGCTTAGTACACTGTTCATTTGCACTAGGAAAAAGACTGTTATACTGTGCAAAACTGTTGATTCTATACGAAAAACATTCATTTGATTTCAATTCTTAGTTATTATTAGTGTTTAATATCTGATGTGTTGTACAGAAAAAAAATTACTTAAATTTACGCCAAATTATTGGCAAAATTTGTGGCAAAAATTACTTAAACTATAATAAAATCAATTAAAAATCAATGCAAATTAGAAATTAGTAAAAATTATACTGTGTAAATATTTCACGTATAAAAAAATAAATAATTAATAAGTCAGAAATAAATGCGAATCTGATTGAATTAATATATTTCTATTTTTTATATACAGTATATATCTCGCCTTTAAATACCAATCGATAGATTAGTTTACAGTAAACCTTTTAAAATTATCTAGTTGCTTTTTTTTGATTGGCAAAAGTGTTTTTGTATCGATAACATCGCTGATTAGAAACTGTGTATTTCATAATTGAATTTTTGTTATACGTCTTTAATCGCAATTAATGTCAATTAAACAATGATTTTCGGAATATTTATGTATAGTTTTTACAGCAAAACAAAAGAGAAAGAAAAAAACTTTTATTATGTATATATTTTTCTAGATTTATACAATATATTCGTTTCAATTCGCTAAAGCGGAAGATATTTACGATAAGATAATAAAACTGTATATAAAAAATATACTGTATATAAAATGAAAGACATTTTTTTAGATTAATTTATAATTATTTGTATTTTTTTAATACAAACTTTTTAACTAATCTATCGCTGAAACTAAATATACGTTTTATTTATTATTTATTTTCGTTTTTTCGCCGAAAATATTCGCAAAATATTTGGCAAAAAATACTTTCAATAAAACAGAAAAAGTTTTTGAAAACTCGACTCAAATATAGCGCAAAAACTATTCACAAATATTCAGTTATTTTCGTCAGTTTTTAGTCTTATTTTTAATCGATAATTATCGCAAATATTATGCATAAAAACATTTAAGAAATTGCATTGTATTTAGTGGTGAAAACCCAAACAATTTATTGCCAAATAATACGAAACAATTTGTTTGAAACAAAACCATTAAATAGCGACAAAACAATCGCAAAACAAATAGCGAAAAAACAAACGCAAACATCGAAACGCGAGTAAAAAAGCGTTTATAAAAAACTAATTCATAATAAATAACAATAAATACAAATCGCAATCAATACTCACATTAGTCGTCGAATAGTCGAAAAAATTAAATAATAAAAAAAAACCGAAAAAATTAGACTTAAAAAACACAACAAATTGTTTATATTTCGGCCACAACTACATCGCCAAACATGACTGCGAATCGACGGCGAAATCGATTGAATAATTTGTACGAAAAATATCGGCGAAAACAGCGAATTAAACACAAATCGCGAAAAACAATTAAATTATTTCGAAAACAAAAAACAAAAACACAAAAACTAATCACTAGAATAGGGTTCGCATCGAGACTTCGCGTCATATGACAAACGGCGACGAAAATCGCGGATTTGTTTTGGTTTGCGTCTCAACATCGGCCGACGAATACATCGATGCATTTACAACATCATACTCTCAACTTTAAACTGTATAATTCACAAACAACAATAACAAAACAGTATCAAATTGAACAGTGTAGGAAAAACTCGCATTAATGCGTGATAAAAATCTGAATAATTGCACTTAACGGCGAAAATAGACTGTATATAAAATCGACGACTATTTGACTAATTAGTTTAGGTGTTTGGAAATCGCCGTTTCTATTGCACAGACACACAGTGTGTGTGTTGTGTGTGAAGTGAGTGTATGTGTTGTGTGTGTGTAGTGTTGGGACAGACGAGAGAGAGCGCGAGAGAGAGACAGAGAGGGAGAGAGAGAGCGCGAGAGAGAGACGAGGAGTCGTCGCTCGACGTCGTCAGCGACGCCGATGTGTTGTTTCCAAACGGCAAACCATGCGATACACACACCGAGCCTAAGGTTTATACTTGCTAGTGCAATAACTCCAGTACACACTCCGTTATAGTAAACACTTTGTATAATTAATGTACAGTGTATAGATTTTTCTTGTTGGTTTTTTATTGCTACCTCATATATATTATTTTTTTATTTTAAGTAACAAGGTGTTTTGTTAGTGTGTGGTTTTGTTACATGCGTGTTTTTTTTTATTGGTGCGATACTGTGTAACAACACATCAATAGTTCTGTCAATGCATGTCGCTGTGCGATCGAGAAAACAACTGTTTGCTCTCTGTGTTCGCACATAAATTACGTTTTTTAAATAAAGTTTTTTTTCTGTTGGGCAATAACAGTGTTAACTTGGTGAATTTTTATTTTAGATTTAACTCTACCATATGAGTGCTATTTTTTTAGTGCGCTCATTTTATCCAGCTTAAATGTTTTGATAAGCTAGATTTTTTATCTAGTTTATTGTATTTGCATAAACTTTACTTTTATTTTATGCTGTGTTAAATACACAATGTAAATTAATACTGTTTTTACTCACTTCTAAATCCGAGAATAGTTGGAATATTTCCGAAATGTTTTCTTCGTTCATAATTACACTGAAGTTTTTACGGCTTTGAATAATTTTGTCTTGACACTTACTTGTTTTTTTTGCTTGATAAAGTTTTAAATAACAATTATTTACTTCATATAAACATTTATTAATATTAAAATTATTAACAATTATTTTAAAAAATATTAATAATTGTAATAAACAATCAATTTAAGCACGATTATTCAAACAAAGTTTAATCGCGGTTATTTTGACAACAGGTTTAAAATTTATTGCTAAAAGTGCACAGATGAAACGAAATTAAATCGAAGCACACACACACACACACACACACACACACATGCACATAAATATATACAGTATGAACTGTGTAAACAGACACAATATGTTAGATAAATTTTTGAAATAGTTCCAACATTAATACAGTAGAACTTTATACAGTATAAAATAACAGTATAACAAACACAGTCTATATTTTCCAAATAAATAATATTCAGATTTTTGTTGTAAAAGAGCGAGATAAATTATACCCAATTCACTTGTGCACTACATTTATGCCAGAAACATGTCAGTCCGCGTAAAATATAACAGATACTTGTTACAGAAAAAAGTATACTTTTTCGAGAAAAAAAAGTATACAGCATAAAAACAAAATTTAAAAAACTTCATAAAACAATAATTAAAACAATATTTCACGAGTAGTCTGCGCCGCATAAAAGAAAACAAAAACCGATAGAGAAATTTCAGCAATGCATAAAATTATACATTGGAAAAAAACGAATAAAAAGTAAGCGCACAATTTCCTGGTTGCGTTAAATATACTGGCGTAGAGTTGCTGTGTAGCATGAAGGTTTTCCTCATCTCCTTCGCGCTTCCAATTCGCTGCAGCGACTGATTCGCGAACTGCATTGTATCGACTCTTTTGTATCGAAAAGTTTATTTTTTATTTTATTATTTTGCACAGTATATACGGTACGAACACAGAGTATATAATTTTATTACACAGTACTTTACAATTCAATTAATTTAATTTGCTGTCGAAAACTTTTTTTGCCATTTGCAAGTTGTCTGTTTTATTCGCCGCGTTTAAGATCGGGGTTTTTATGCAGCGAATGCCATGTATAATTTTTCGTAATTTGATTTGGCATTAAATTTCTCGATTTTATACATTTGATAAATGCATTAATATTTTGCATTAAAATAGTTTTATTATTATTTGATTTCTTGATAATTGGCAATAAAGTTTTGATTGCTAAATGTTAGCAAGGCAAACTTTTTATTGAGTTATGTTAGTATGTGTGTGTGTGTGTGTTGAGTGTGTGGATGCGAGACATTAGCAAGTTGCAAATATGCCGACTGTGTGTGTGTGTGCACAGTATATTTTTACAGTCGACTATTTATACACCGCTTTGAAGGAAAAGTACGAATTAAATAGAAATGAAAAAAAGTTTTTGTTTTAATGATATTATTTTTCGTATGCATTCTGTCATTCTTTCTTTTTAGTTTTTTACTTGCTAATATATTAATGTATTTTAATATAATTTTAAAATGCAATAAAATAAAAAATTATTCTATATAAGTATTGTGGAAAGAAAACTTTCTTGTTATAAAAATAATTTCTATAATGTTTTTTTTGTACAGTATATTAAGAATTGTTTACTCGTCTTTGAAATAAAATAAAAATAATGCAGTGCAAATTTAATGCGAATGTTTAATGTATTGAATATTTTTTCTTGCCTTGGCTTTATACTATGTATATGTTGTATACTGTATACATGCGTTTTATGCACAGTATATCTTATACTGTATAAAATTTTAATATATACTTTGCATTTATATCTCAATCGAACTGTGTAAAATTATAAGAATAGCGAAGACAGGTTTCTCAAAAGACATAACACAATTGTATTGATCGATTCGAAAGAAAAAGTGTACAGCAAAAAACGTGAAACAAGAATTCTATACCGTATAAATAAATAAGATTGCTATATTCGACCGCTACCTTTATGCAACTAACCTAGAATAAGAATTTACCCTACTCTACAATTACACTGTTCCTATTAACTTTAATGTATGCAAACAATTCTGGCTCTCTCTCTCTCTCTCTCTCTCTCTCTCTCTCTCTCTCTCTCTCTCTTCCATGTTGCATGCTGTTTTCTACCGAGAAACAAAATAAACATGCATAAATTCAAACAAAAAGTGTCTTAAATTTGTTGGTGAACTACAAATATATGTATAATAAAAAGCGAAAATCAATATAAAAAATATTCAATGTACTAATGTTATTGAAAATATACTGTATAAATGAAAGAGAACATTAAAACTATTAG
>JAQIXC010001587.1:0-14031 GCA_034697605.1 Metabelba pulverosa
AAGCAAAATATAGCATATTACATGTTATATTGATAGCACAAACAAGCCCAAATCTTCGAATTCGACTCATAGTTGATGAGCTCGGTCTATTCTATTGTTTACTGTTTAATGTATTGATTTCGGAATTTAGTTATTATTATTTAATATTACAAAACAACTTACTGTTGATATGAAGTATAGTAACAATTATATAAATCAAATGTTTAAAAAATAATTTCATTTTTAAGTTATTGTATTAAAAATGTATTGATAAGGAATAGTAATGACATATAAACAAGAAATTTATTTTTAACAATATGATTTTTAAACACAAGTTTATCACGCGTTTAATTTGAATTAATTTGTTAAATAAATTAGTTTTGGATAAAACTATGATGTTGCATTAAATGGCATTTTATTAATTCCTTTATGCATTAATTGGGTTTTTACTGAATTGCTAAATTGTTATAAATTACATATACAATTATTATATTAGGAGAAGACGCGACCTTACACCGATTTTCTCGGGAACTACCATGCCTATTTTGGTCTGTTTGTTTAAATACATTTAAAACTCGTCCATTTTTCTTTGTGTATTGATCGATTTAGCATCTAATTGATATTTTAAAAATTACAGCAAATAATGTTTTTTCAATTTTACAAATTTTAAATTATAATTAAAATGTTTACGTTATTAATGTTAAAATGCTATTAATGTTTGCGAATAATAGCGATTGCAATGCGTTTACTCGCGAGAGCGCAGACATCTATTACGGTTCGGGTGAACCGAATCAGACACTCGAAGTGCAGCCGATATTCGTAGCGTTTTATATGCGATACATAAAACACGAGAATAGGACGGAAATGCGTTACGAATGGTGCGGTATATTCATGATAATGTTGCGCCAGTTCTCCAAATTCGCAAACGTTCGGTAAAGCATCTTTGCAAGTTAGCAAGTCTTATATTATATACTAACAAGCAAGCAATTCGAACAGGTTGACTATTTTAGCCGCGTTTAAGAATATCAACACTGATTTGGTCGCACCGGCATATAAACACCGACTGACGCGTTCGCCGCATCTCATGTGGACCGATGCGGGTTCGACTATATTTAGATATTACATAAATCCATTTAATCAAAAATTCAACGCAACCATGTACCAATTTACGGAATATTTTGACATTGTACAGATGAGTAATATATTGGCCGCTACGAAAAGTAAGATTTTATTAAATGTGCATGCTTGAGTAATTTGTTTCAAATTAATTTCAAACTATTATTTATGACCAGAGAGGCTAACTATGATATTTTACAATGTATTAAATAAATGTATATTTAAGAAATTTTTCTAAATTAAAAGATGAAATAAATAATTGTATCGATTGTTATATTACTAATATATAAAGATGTATAAATATATAATCATGAAATTCTTACCACATTTTAGAGATAAACTCATTTTTAAATTTAATGTTATGTTTTGAAATCGAGAACTATTACGCAATTATCGCATCGATTATTGTCGTGTCGTTAGTCTTGTATTGCAATCGAAATGCATTCAAAACCCATTTACGAGTCGTTTGGGAATTAATGGCAATTCTAGTCTCCGATTGCATAACAATCGAAATGAAGAGTGCATTCGATAGAATGCAAATCGGATTATGGCTTCTCTGCTCTACTGTACTATTGGCCGCATTTTGCGCTCAATTCCGGGAAAAGTTGATGCGATTCGAGGCAATCGATCGAATCGAGTCGTCGAATGACTTACAGTTTAAGCCGCAGTCGAGGCACTCGACTGTCGTTGCCGTCCGATCGCGTTCTTTCACTTATTACTTGAAGACGTATCCCAATCACCATGATGCTATATATTGGCTTAAGAATAAACGATTAAGCATTCTAAAGCCCTGGTATCAAGGTTTATCTGTCAATGAATTCAATCTCAAAGATATAATGTCCGGGAAATCGGTTTTAGTCGAAGAGCTAAATGTCTTGCAATCAGTGAAACAGAAACTCATTTCAATCGGATTTCACGAAAATCTTGACTTTCATATATTGAGTGAAGCGCTCATGAGTTATGACTTCATCAAAATTTTTTATTGCTAATTTAGTTCGATTAGATCTGGATATGTTAAATAAACTGAATAAATTGTTTGTATTTGTAATAATATTTTATACATTTATATTTGAATAATTAAACATTTATTTTGTGCACAGTTTGTACGGATTGATCGAATCGGGAATATTTGCGGAACTCTATCGCCGAGTAATGAATTACACGAATATCGAGACCGACGTCGAGACCGAGTCGTACGGAATAGTCGACATTACCCTAAAGTCCTATTGATACCCCGCGGGTTATCTAAGAAAGTTAGAGGTTTTATAGCAAAATTGTCGTCTGCGGGTTATCTATGGGGTGCGGGTAATACATAAAACTTAAAAACAAACTTCCAAAATAATTACATCTTGAACTTATTTAGATAATTATTAAAAATTGTCAAAATACCATATTTATAAAATTTATTGTATTAATTTATTAATATTTGTAGTTACAAAATCTGTATTAAAAACAATAAGGTTCGGAATTTATTATAAGATAATTTTTAAATTAAATATGCACAAGGTGCTTTATCTAGAGTTGTAAATTTTAGTGAAATTTATTTTTGAGTAAAAGTTTTACTGAGTGATTGAAATTCATTTTGCATAGTATTATATGTAGACAATACAAAATTAAGTATATAAATTATAATTTGATTAGATTAACATTAAATTAGTTGTTTTATTATTATTAATCTATTGTATTATTAACATTACTGAATCTAGAGTTATCATTATTATTAGCTACTTTATTAAAACTAGTTAGTTTTTTAAAAAATTAGTTGTAAATATGATGCAATACAAAATGAAATTTTCACTAAATTTATTTTTCAAATTGAAAATTTTACTGGAATTTTATAAAACTTTCAAGTGAAATTTTTACAATCATCCACTACTTACAACCCTAGCTATATCACTAACATATTAAAACACACACATTATTTGTTTGTCTATATGTGCGGGTTATAAGGAGGCGTTCAGTAAATTCGTTCGCTTTGAATCTTGGTACAGCTCAGAAACGGCTTAAGATATTTCAATAAAGTAAACAGCACTTGGCAGATCAACGTCGAAATTTTTTTGACTATATGAGTTCATCAGGTAAAAGGTCACCTTCATTACTCTATTGGAACGTTTGTTGACCCCATGGTTCCTGGCCAAACTATAAGAGTTAGTGTAAAGTTTAAAATCAATTATTGTAGAGAATAAATTGAAGTTTAATTCGACATATAGATTGTCAAAATCGAATCAGTAAATCTAAAGATATATCGTGGTAAACTTTGCTAATTTTAGTATTACATTGTTTTGTATATTATTAATGTAAAGCAAAATTGGAAAAAACATCCAGGCATTTATACTCTAACTTTATAACGGCTATAGATAATTTAGCAAAATAAACAGTTATTGCTACATCCACCATAGGTTATTATTTGTACAATAAAGTTTATAAGGTCATAGGTAGGGATGTTAGTGGTGAAATTTTGGTAACGCTACCAGTGAAATTTTCGCAAAATTACCCTGTAATTTTCACCTTCATTTCAAAATTACACTCAAAATTTCACTATTATATATAGTGCCAACAGAGATTATAAAGGTTAAAATATAAAATTTATTTAACTACATTAAAATATTTTATTGTTCAGATTAATAATAATAATTATAAATAATAATTGGTATTTAGAAATATATATAATGTTAAATTTTTTTGATATTTAGTTTTTAA
This sequence comes from Metabelba pulverosa, assembly GCA_034697605.1. Taxonomy (NCBI): domain Eukaryota; kingdom Metazoa; phylum Arthropoda; class Arachnida; order Sarcoptiformes; family Damaeidae; genus Metabelba; species Metabelba pulverosa. The sequence goes on from JAQIXC010001587.1 coordinate 3,796, forward strand.
TTAATGTTAATATATCAATATTATAATTTTTGAAAATTTCAAAATTACATCAAAATTTCACCAAAATTACGAAAATTACCGTGAAAGTTTCACCAAATTGAAAATTACAGCGTAATTTTCAACCCTAGTCATAGGTCACAAACATTAAAATAATGGAAGGTTTGCTGACCCCATGGTTTTTGACCAAACTATTACAGTTAGATTGAAGTTTAAAATCAATTATTGTAGAAAATAAATTAATGTTTAATTTGATATTTTAATTGTAACAATCAGATTATTATATTTTAATATATTTGCACACAAACTTTGATATTTTTATATATAATTTATGAATATATAAAATAGTTACAATAATAGGAATGTTTGAATGCATATTTTTCATGATTTAATTATCTTATTTTGACAAATAATATATCAAATTAAACATTAATTAATTCTCTACAAAAATTGATTTTAAACTTTAATTTAACTGTAATAGTTCGGTCAGAAATTATGGGGTCAGCAAACCTTCCATTAAATTAATGCTAGTGACCTTTGACCTAATAAACTTTAATGTACAAATAATTACCTATGGTGGATTTAACAATTGCTGTTTATTTTGCTTAATTATCTATAGACGTTATAAAGTTAAAGAATAAATGCCTGGATGCTTTTTTCCAATTTTGCCTTAAATTGGTAATATAATACTAAAATTAGCAAAGTTTACCACGATATATCTTTGAATTTACTGATTCGATTTTGACAATCTATATGTCAAATTAAACTTCAAAATTTTCTCGACAATAATTGATTTTAAACTTCACACTAACTCTTATAGTTTGGCCAGGAACCATGGGGTCAGCAAACCTTCCAATAGAGTAATGAAGGTGACCTTTGACCTGATGAACTCACAGGGTCAAAAAAATTTTCGGATATGAACTGCGAAAACATGTATTGACTCACTCGGGAGTGAAAGCATTCGAATGCAATGAAAGCGATTGTCGGAAACGATTCGCTCAGAAAAGCCATTTGACTCAACATATCCAGAGATGTCATCGAAATGATGGGCCGTTTCGTTGCGATCATAAAGAGTGCGGAAAACGGTTTGAATTTGAGTCAACTCTTAATCAACACAAACGCAGTCATCCGTCAGTCGAAGCATATGTTTGTAATCAAAGCGATTGTAAGCAACGGTTCAGTCATAAGTCAAGTCTTATAACGCATTCGAAAAGAAGGCATTCGACTGAACGGCCATTCGGTTGCGATTACAACGAATGCGATAAACGGTTTAAATCGAAATACCCGTTGAGTCGACATCAGAATAGCGTTCACTTGAATCGACGCGACTTTCAATGCGATTACAACGACTGCGGAAAGCGATTCAATAGAAAGTCTGATTTGAAAAGTCATAAACGCATTCACAGCGAAGTGAAGGCATATGTTTGTAATCATTCGGATTGCGATAAACGCTATAAACAGAGATCAGCACTCAATCGACACCTAAAAAGTCACTCAAATATTATTTAGGACTCAAATGCGACAATATTTCAAAGATTTTTCGACTTATAAAACACTTATTTATTATTAAGTTTAAAATTTAGTGTATTTTAAGAAATCATTTTGATCTGAAAATAATAATCTATAATAAACTAACAAATGCAGAGTTAATAGAGTTTAGACATTAATATTAGTGTTATTAGAGTATAAACTATACCAGCGATAGTGGTGAAGGTGAAGGTAATTGCGTAAAATTATTATTTACAGAATTATATTAGAGTTAAAATTACAGATATTTGTATAGAGATTATCACAAATTCGAATCAAATCTAAAATTCAGTTTCGATTAATGGTATCAATAATCCAATCGATGTGTTGCGGAACGGATACCCAAAGATCGAAAGATATTTGCGCATCGCATAGGTCTCTGTCTTCCTCAGGGCCCGGGCGGCGCCCACCGCTCAACACACCCACTATAATCGCTCTATACCTGTCGGTGCCGTACCATTGCACTAATGGACCGCCAGAATCACCCTAACGGTGGTAGTATAAAAATAGCATGCTTACGAATATTTAAAGTTAAATAAAACAGTACATACTTTGCAAGTGCGGGATAGCATATAAGTGTCGGAGGAGTAATGTTGACTACACAGCATATTTTTATAACAATCTCTTTTCGGACTCAGTATCATATCAGCAACTTGCAATTTATTCGTGTCGTCGACGCGTTTTACCGGTTTGTTCTGACTGTACGTCTGTCCCCAACCAAAAGCCGTCGCGAACTCACGATTCGAGTTAAGCCAATCGCTGCCAACAGTCGGCAGACAAACCGTATTCGCTCTGTAGTTGTCGTTCTCCTCTTCGAAGTCTATGGGTTCGTCGAGTCGGTAGAGAGCGATGTCGTACTGATTAACACTCGACTCGTTATTAGAGACCAAATCAATCCACTTCTGGTTAGTGTTGCCAGTTTCTAGTTTGCTATTCCGGGAGAAATGGAAAAATTTCTTTGATTTCACCTTGAGCATTCCTTGAGATCAGATTTTCAAGCTAAAATAACACATAATATTTTTTACAGAGTTAATTAATAATAGGATTATTAATAGTGAAATTTGGGAAACATTTCACGTGATATTAGTGAAATTAGTAACATTTTACCTGTTTCAAAATTCCAATCGATATTTCACTTCTGAATATACCTGTACAGATTATCTTTAATATATGATATACTAACAATTTTAAAATATTTATTTTAATAAATATAATTTATTTTTATGTATACCCCTAATATTTATAATGAAAATTTATTTAGTAGTGAAATAAAAATAATGTTAAAGTTTTTAAAATTAATTTTTAAAACGGTAAAATTAAAATACAGTAGTTAAAAATTTTATCAGTATTATGTCTTAGTTTTAAAATTTTTCGTAAAACTTTTATTCGAAGTAAAATTTTTAATAAAATTTTAAACACTGATTTCTATATAAATTTACAATAAGTTGATAGATTCTATATGTTTGTAAGCAATTTAAGTCACTAATTTCAAGCTCTAGTTAGATTGTTTATTTTCTAACATATTTATCAAAGTAAAAAAAAGTAGTTAATATGTGTATTTATATTTATAATTTAATTTATTACTTATTATTTCAAAATTCTCTCCTTGAGAACTTAGTATCAAGGTAAGAGCTTGACCTGTCGCCTTGAGAATTTGTTTAATTCCGGGAGAATCAAGGTGATTCCTTGAGATCTGGCAACACTACTTCTGGTGTCTATAGACGTTCGTCGCGTTAACTATGTGTCGAATACCTCCTACTTTGTCCTCATTATCGCCGACATAGACCCGAATATTCGTGAATTTATTGCCTAAAATTGTTTCACTAAATATGTTTTGTGGAAAACGGTAAGTATTTTCAACAAATAATTTGAACAGTGCAAAAGTATACTTGTAGTTACAGTGAGCGGCAGTTAAAATCCAATAGCTATTTATTATAGTACCGGTGCAGGCACTGGTGCCGCTGCCCCACAGACTCTTATAATAGAAGATAAATACAGTGAACGGCGACCACCCGTTCTCACTGTCATATCCGCTATAAATGCGATTTTTTATTTCGATTCCATCGCTGATGTCATTCAATGTATTAGAGCTTCGATTTCGGTATTTGTTTCGAAAGCATTTCAACGGATAAGTGATATATATTTTTGAGATGTTTTCAAAATTTCCACACTTTTCGCCCGTAATGTTCGGATAATAACCCAACTCTACGAACAGTCCTTCGCTTACTATTAAATGAATTGCAATTGAAATTTAGGATTCGCTAGAATTTATTGCTTCAAACTTACAATTGATATAAAATATTGCAATGGAAATAAAAATCCAAATTCTTGAAAATAAGTTCATCGTTAAAAATATTACATTGAATAATTTGTTAACCCCTACGATAGGCCAATGCCAACACATAAAACAAATAAATTTTAAAAATAAATTCATTACGCGCTTATTTATAATTAATTTGTATAAATTAATTGTTACTAGCTAATTATTTGTTAATATAAATTAATAGATAAAAAAATAAATTTAACAATTTTATTTTTAACATGATTTGAAAAATATGTTGCATTATTATTGTATTTAAAAATTTGGTCTTAACACATATTTTATTTTTAATATAATGAACATATTATTGATGTCATATTATGGCATAATTTTGTAATTTGTCTCGCATTTAGTTTGAAATAGTTTTATAAATAATAGCATTGCTTTATCTAATAAATTTCATTCTGCTTACATTGATTTTTTTATTATCTAATTATATGTGCTAATTATTACATCAATGTCATTATTAAATTGCGTAAAATCCTAATTTGACAAAATAATTATTTGCTAAATAATATATTAAATATTCTATTTTACAAAATAAAATAATTATTTATAACATTTTGGAAATTCATAGAAATCAATGAAATTCGAATCAAATGTAAAATTCAGTTTCGATTAATAGTATCGATAATCCAATCGATATGTCGGGAAACGGAAACATATCGCGAGTCTGTTATGTGGACGTCGCACAGATCCTGATCTGCTTGCGGGCTCGAGCGCCGTTGGCCACTCGACACGCCCACAATTACCGCTCTGTTCCTCATTCTGCTTCTACCAAACCATTGGACTAACGGACCGCCAGAATCACCCTTCGGTGCGATATTATAATCATAAGTAATATAATTAAACGAACGGCGAGACCTACTTGACAGGGACGGGCCGTCATGTGAGCACTAGAGTCATCCTGGTGCTTAGCGCACAGCATATTTCTCGTTTTATAACAATCGAACGCCAGTTGCGATTGAAGTACAATAGCACCAAGTTGCAATTTGTCCGCCAAATCCCAGCGCTTCGTAGGCTTGTTCTGACTGTACGTCAGTCCCCAACCGAAAACCGTCGCGAACTGGAGGTCGAAGTTAACCCAATCGCTGCCCCTCTTTGGCAGACATACCGTATTGGCGCTGTAGTCCTCCCTCTTCTCATCGAAGTCTATGGGTTCGTCGAGTCGGTAGAGCGCGATATCCCACTCATTCATCGTTTTGCTCGGATTGTTGGCAACGGTTTGGTTATATGTGTGATGTCTAAAGATGTTCTCCGCTTTCACCCAATGCTTATTCCCTCCGAATTTGTTCTCATTGTCGCCGACATAGACCCGAATATTCGTGTATTTGTTGTTTAAAGTCTTGAAACTAAATACTTAAAACATTAGTAATGTTGACCAAAATGCATTTCGCAAAAACCGCACTTGAAATTACAGTGAGCGGCGGTTAGAATCCAGTATTGACTTATTATAGAGCCGGTGCAGGCACTGGCAGCTGAGTTATGGTAATAGTGAATATATACCGTAAACGGCGACCACCCGTTCCGACCCTCATATCCGCCGTAAATACGATTTTGTGTTTTGTCTCCACCGCTGATGTCATTCAACAGACTATGGCTTTGATTCTCGTATTCATCGGAAAAGCATTTCAACGGATAATTGATGTCAACGAACGGAATGTCTTTTAAACCGCACTTTTCGCCCGTTATGTTCGGATAGTGACCCAACTCTACGAACAGTCCATTACTTACTTTTGGATAATATTGAAATAGAAATTTAGTGATTGATATAAATTATTCTTCAAAACTGACATATAATGTGATTCATAGCAATAGATATATAATTCCAGTGTTGAAAATAATTCATTAATTAAATAATTGAATGGTTAAGAATATTCTATTGAGTAAAATACTATTTAATAAATCAATGTAATAACAAATAATAACTTTTACACTTAAAACAAATTATTAAAAACAAAGTTATCACGCGCATAAATGTAACAGATTAACTTAATAAATCAACTAAGCATTATTTAAATAAATTCTGTTTTAGTAAATTTATTAAATTTATCTAATTTAGTTTATTTCAAAAATATGTTTGGCAATATTTTTGTTATTTAATAATCTCTTTAATATTTAAAATATATTTGTAAGATTTTTAATTTTTTAAAATTTAGTTTATAATTAAAAATGCTATTAATAATTATTATTGTTAATATAAATTGAAATGATATTAATTCAAATTTTAAAATTAAATAAAATTGTGATTTAATTGATTTAATATGAATTAATAATGTTATGTCATTTGATTAGTAAAATTGGTTTAACAAATAAAAGAATTTAAATAATAAATAAAATAAAATAAACAAATTTATAGGAATTTATTGAAACAACTACCGTAATACATTTACTTTTAGTATTTTAATAATTAAGTTTACATTTATTATTATTTTATATAAAACAGTTTATTTTGATATAAGAGCCTAAAAACAACTAAAATTGTAATAAAAATGTAAAATTCAGTTTCGATTAATGCTATCAATAATCCAATTGATGTGTTTCGGAACGGATACCCAATAAGCGGAGTCTATGTGTTGATCGCATAGTTCGCGGTCTTCGTGCGGTCCCAGCGAGAGATACCGCTCTGCACACCGACTATGACGGCTCTCGTCTTCTCGTCGTTACCGACCCATTGGACTAACGGACCGCCCGAATCACCCTTCGGTTGAATAAAAATAGCATGTTCAATTATAATTAGTATAAATTAAATCCAACACGACCTACTAAGCATGAGCGCGACAATATCTCCGGGCAATAAAAATATTTACTGCACAGCATACTAATTGCAAAGTGGCAAAAGCTACTTGGGTGCAATATTACGTTAGCGATTTGCAATATATCCGAATACTCGATGCGTTCATCCGGTCTGTTCTGACTGTACGTCCGGCCCCAACCGAAAGCCGTCGCGGACTCGGGCTTTTGATTGAACCAATCGCTGGCGTTCGTCGGCAAACATACTGTAGTCGCGATGTGGAAGACGTCTACTTCGCCGAAGTCTATGGGTTCTTCGAGTCGGTAGAGCGCGATATCCCACTCATTCACCTTTTTGTTCCGGTCATTAAAGACGGTTTCGTTATACATCGGATGTCTGTAGATGTTCTCCGCGGCCACCCAATGGATAATACCCCCGTATTTCGTCTGAGTGTCGCCGACATAGACGCGAATATTTGTCAATTGATTGTCAAAATTCTCGAAACTAAACATAATGTTTGTATAAAACATTACTATTTTGCCAATTGATTGAATCTGTGTTAGTTTACTCAAAGTTACAATGAGCGGCGCTAAGTATCCAATAGGAATGGATGACCGAACCGGTGCAGCTGCTGTAGGTCAGGCCTAACCAGCCACTGAAGTAAATAAGCACGGTAAAAGGCGACATTCCGTGCTTACTGTCATATCCCTTGTATATGCGATGATTGACTGGAGGGACGAATCCATCGCTTATGTCATTCAACGCATTATGGCTTCAATTTCGGTATTCGTTTCGAAAGCATTTCAACGGATAATTGATATCTCTTTTCGGAATTTTATCCAAATATCCACAGAATTCTCCCGTAATGTTCGGATAGTGACCCAACTCTACGAACAGCCCTATACTTACTATAATTTAATATTGAAATAGTGTTTAGAAGTTTTCTATATAGTATAAGTAAACTTACTGTTGATATGATATACAATAATAAATATATGAATCAGTTGTCTTAAAAATAATATCATTTTAAGAATATTACAATAAATACAATAGTATTAATGTTTAAATTAAAATTATTATAATGACAATTACACAAACTATTAATGTAATAAATTTCAAATAAATCACTTTACGTGTTATCAATTCACGTGGCATTAATTAGATGAATTTGTTAATAAAAAATTATTTATTTAATAATAGTTTATTTAATTAATATGCCCTAATTGAAACCCTACGCATCTTGATAAAGAATAGTAGGATTTTTATTTACCTCTGACCTACACCTCCCACATACATCTCCTACATATATGGGTACAATTTTGATATCAACTTTAAATTAAAATTTATATCTATTGTTATGTTAATTGATTAGTTAATTTCGTTTCAAACCTTATATTAAACTATATTTAAAATTTACGGTAATATAATTAATCATATCATGACATATTAAATCTATGCATTATTTAATAAAAGAATTTTTCCAAAAATTTTATCTCAAGTTTCAGCTATAGATCATTGTATACTGTTTATCATAAATTCAAATCAAATGTAAAATTCAGTTTCGATTAATGGTATCAATGATCCAATCGATGTGTTGCGGAACAGAAGTCCAGACATCAGTCGTTATCTCCGAATCGCATAGATTTATATCATTTTCCGGTCCCGGGCGGCGCCCACCGCTCAACACACCCACTATAATCGCTCTATACCTGTCGGTGCCGTACCATTGCACTAATGGACCGCCAGAATCACCCTATCGGTGGGAGTATACAAATAGCATGCTTAATAATTATTAAACATACCATTACACAGTGAGACCTACTTTGCAAGTGCGAGACAACATATAAGAGTCGATGTTATACCGACTACACAGCATATTTTTATAACAATCGTTCTTTGGGTGCAAAATCATTTCAGCAATCTGCAATTTATCCGGTGACTCGACTCGCGGTTTGGGTTTGTTCTGACTGTATGTCATTCCCCAACCGAAAGCCGTCGCGAATTCGCGCTTTCGGTTTAACCAATCGCTGCCATTACTCGGCAGACATACTGTAGTCGCTCTGTAGCTGTCGTTCTCCTCATCGAAGTCTATGGGTTCGTCGAGTCGGTAGAGCGCTATGTCGTAGGCATTGACTTTCGATTCGTTATTCGAGACCAAATCAATCTACTTATGGTGTCTATAGACGTTCGTCGCGTTAACTCTGCGTATAATACCTCCGAATTTGTCCTCATTGTCTCCGACATAGACCCGAATATTTGGGTATTTATTATCAAAAGTAATTTTACTAAATGTAATGTTTTTGTGGCAAACGTTAGTATTTTCAACAAATGAATTAAACAGTGCAAAGGCTTACTTAAAGTTACAGTGAGCTGCAGTCAGAATCCAGTAATAATAAAGGAAAGAACCGGTGCAGGAAGTGGTGCCGCCTCTAAACCGGGTGTTGTAATAGTATATATAGACAGTGAACGGCGAAGACCCGAACCGAGTCTCATATCCGCTATATAGTATATTCGATCGTTTAGTGGAGACTCGAATCCATCGCTTATGTCATTCAACGCATTATGGCTTCGATTTCGGTATTCGTTTCGAAAGCATTTCATCGGATAATTGATATCTATTTTCGGCATTTTATCCAAATATCCGCACAATTCTCCCTTAATGTCCGGATAGTGACCCAACTCTACGAACAGTCCATTACTTACTGTTTCATTGTATTCGAAGTAATATTTAGATCTTTTTATGAATTATTTTTAAAAACTTACAATTGATGTAAAACACAGGAATGAAAACAGAAATCCAAAGCTTTGAAAATAATTTCATGTCTAAGAAATCGACTACTGCGTTAATTTATAAAACAAAGTAAAGCTAGCCCAATAAACAAATTATTTTTTAAAATAAATTCATCACGCGCTTATTTGTAATTTATTAATAACAAGTTTATTGTATATGGCAAATAAACTTGTTTTTAAGTACACTTATTAATTTTATCTAGTTTATATGATTTAAAAATATATATTATACAATGTTATACATAACATATTATATTGCAGTATTATTTGTTTTTATTTATTTATTTAATTGTATATTTAAAATTTATTCGGAACACTTCTAATTGTTATGACATTATATTTTTAATTAATAGTTTTATAAAACTTAAACTACATTTTTATATTGGATTTCGACATAGAGATTAACTGTGTAACAAAGTTGTAAACTCAAGAAAGCTACAGTCCTAAAATAAGTTCAATTCAATTGAATGGTTTTGCGAATCCAATTCATATGCTGTGCAACTGATACCCAATCGCATCGATGGAAGCCTTCTTCAGAACCTTCAATGTGTGGGCTATGGCTGAAGTCAACTAAACGACTGCACGAATCGCTCTTTTATTGACAGATATATCGAAACTATATTTTCGTGAAATGCAATCGACGGCACACTTACGCCACAGTGTCTGCCCGAGTGCTCTGTTCGGCAGAACTATGATACTCCTTTACGGCTCTTCCGTTTCAACGCATACACTCCCTCTCACTCCCACTCGTGCGTCAGTCGAGACTAACCCCTCATTGAAGTGAAGACTTAGATTCGAATCAAAACAAATCATTCGATCGATTCATCAGTTTTTGTCGCAAATGAACGCATTTTTCGATTCAATTCAC
>JAQIXC010001588.1:0-14029 GCA_034697605.1 Metabelba pulverosa
GATATCGACAAACATTTACCGAATTTGCAGTATTTGTTGATAAGTAACGCAAACTTAACAGAAGTTTCGTTGAAAGCATCGGAAAGACTGCGAAAACTGCACACATTTCGGGTCGAAAACAATTCGGAAGCCGTCAGCGATGAGTCGGTTTCGGCGCTCATTCGCAGTTCGGCTAAACATCGATACGTTTCGATCGGTTATAATCATAATTTGCCTAATTTTGCCGAACATTGGATACATTAAATAAAAATTATGCATTCGTTCCATTTAATACTTTGTATTTCAAATTAATTATTAATTAAATCAAGTATTATTATTTACCAAAATTATACAGAAACTTAGGGCAAATTAAAATATTTTTATTTTTAGAATGTTACTGTATAAAAAACAAAAAATACTGAGCAATAAATATCACATTTTAATTATGGTTTAATGCGGAAAATTTGTTTAAACTTCATCGCGATAATTTATTTTAATTAATCTAGTTAGAAACAATTCAGATAAGAAATTAGCTGAATAATTATCTTGATTAAATTTTTATTATAATTATTAATAAGTTTGGCAGTGAATTTACATTGAAAAATTTATTTTAGTTAATTAAACCAATAGAATAATAGTCTACTTAAATCAATAATCTGTTTAATTAGTATAAACACGTTAATAAGAAAAGTTAAATATGTTTTGAAAAACGGTATACAACGCATTAAATTAGTTAGATTTCGAACCAAACCGTACGGATTAGCTTCGAAGCAGATCTACGCAACACTTCCGCAGCACTCGATTCGCTCAGTTGTCGTTCATTTCTCTTCACTTCGAATGTCTGCAAATATCGCAGTTTTGTTACGCAATTCAACGCAATGTTCGTTCGCAACGCAATGTTTGCGTTAGTTATCGACAAATACAGCAAATTCGGTAAATGTTTGTCGATATCCGTGAAGAACGAGTCGGTAATCGCATAAAAGTTGTGGCAATAATTTTTTAGGTTAAGCGACAAATGCGTTAAACCACTTAATCCACTCAACGCTATACTGCGAACTTCAAAGCCGTCGTCGTAGTCATGGCTGACGACGAGCTCGAGTCGAGTGATGTGTTTGAAGTGTTCGCTAATCGCGCCGATCGTTGCGGTCACGTCCGCCGTGTGATCTGACCAGAGGTCGAAGTAGAAAGCGGTTAATGAGAAGCGTTTGAGTCGTCGACATCCGCGGCCGATCTGCGCCACGAGTGCGCCGATTGTCTTCTCGTTAATTCTGCTGAACTTTAAGCGCAGATCAATGAGCGCATCCATGCGCGCCAGACTCGGCACCAGCGCATCGAACACCGCGTCCTCGTCGGCAAAGCTGACAGTAAAAGAAATGCGGCGCAGACTCCGGCCCTGAGTGTCCACCAGCGTCGTCAGTGCGGCCCCGTCGTAGTTGGTCTCAAATACGGCCGAAACACTCTTCAGGCGCTGTTCGGCGACGAGTCTGTCAGCGCTACGAACGGGTAGTGCACTGACTCGAGCCGTTCGCACGCAGACAGAGCCTTCCGGTTCTGCGCATAGCTGTCATCGAACGTCTCGCAGTCGAACGTAATCGACCGCAACGTCTGCGCAAAAGTCGCGCAAAACGTCGAAAACATTTTCACTTCGAGTATCGGTCCGTTGAATACAAGGTCCGTCACGTACGGACAGTGTCGGCCGATCGCCGCACATATCGAAGCGGTGTTCGGAAAATACGTGTAATCGCGCGGACCGTATACTACGGCCGGCAATACAATCGACCGAATGTTCTGACTTTTACCCAGAAGTGCGTCGAATCGGCGCGAATCGCAGCGCCAGCTCTTCGCCGCCCGCAGTCTCCACTCCAAATCAGACGTAATTTCGAGTTCGTGTCGTCTCCTGTGAACGCATTGTCGCCACTGTTTGGCCACCGATTCGAAGCGAAACGAGTCCTCAAACGACAAGAACTGCAGAATCTCTTCGCATAAGTCATCGCCGAATCGCGACATCGAGTCTCGCATTAGTCGCCGCTTTTCGGCAGCGCTTCCGACCGATCGTTTCGATGTCATGTTTGACGACATTTCGCACCAAAAAATAAAATAAAAACAAAACACAAAAAACAGTTGTTTTTACTTCAAACCCAAATTACAATTTGCAAATAAAAACAACTTTTATGCAAAGGAGGATGTTTGCCCCAGGCATGGTCTCCCGACAATTTGGCAACCGGGATTTCTTGATTGAATTTGATAGAGGACATTGAAATAATCACAGATGTGTTAAAATTTTCTTCATAGGATTTATAGTTCACCCGCTAGGGGACGTTAAAGTCAAAAAATTAAAAATCAAAATTATACATGTTTTCTGACTGGAAAAAGCATTCTGAGTCGACTAATGGAAGTTAAAATGCTTTAGCTTTAATAATTTTTAATTTATAAGCACTTTTAAGAGGATTTATTTACTTTATCAAATGCAACTTTTTTGTTTGATAAAATATCTTAAATCTGATATTATATTCGTAATCAGCATGGTCGATTTAATAAGATTTGATATATACATTAGCTATATTACGACTTTGAAATTCCATACTTTGAAGCCCTCTAGCGGATAAGCTATTTGCCCTGCGCCTGAAACTTATCATGCTCATTGAAAAGAGAACATCAAGATAAACAACATTTGTATAAGTGAATTGCTTTTAGAAAAACAATTCATCCGCTAGGGGGCTCCAAAGTATGAAATTTCAATGTCGTAATATATGACACATATACATCAAATCCTACTAAATCCAACATGCTGATTACGAATATAATATAAGATTTGAGATATCTCATTAACTAAAAAAGTTGCACTTGATAAAGTACATAAATCATTTTAAAAGTGTTTTTAAATTAAAAATTATTAAAGCTAAAGCATTTTAACTTCCATTTTTCGACTCAGGATGCTTTTCCCAGTCAGAAAACATGTATAATTTTGATTTTTAATTTTTGACTTTAACACCCCCTAGCGGGTAAACTATAAATCAAATAAAGATAATTTTAACATATTTGCAATTATCTCAATGCCCTTTACCAAATCCAACCCAAAAATCCCGGTTGCCAGAATGTCGCGGAAAAAACATCCTCCTTTCGGTCTAAAACACGTGAATAAATGTTTGCAAACAAATTGGGTTTAAGTGCTATTAATGTGTAGTTTCAACGACAGAGAGCGCTCGAAACGCTTAATATATAAGCTAATACTGTATTATTAAAGCTTGCAAGTTGTGGTTCCGCGGGGTACTATATATTTATGCATGATATTTTTTATATCAAAATTATCCGCAAATATATGTGCAATAATAGATGAGTTGAATTACAAATATATTTTATTTAATTTTGAATAAATATTTATTTGCGCTAAACCTATGAAACATATTTGTGTATATTTCTAAACTACATTACTAAGCGCTTAGAATTAAGTATAATAATTAAACTAAAACTTCCTGTACAAAAATTCGTATAAGTTAAATTATTTTTTGCACTTGAACAGGTATTTAAACAGGCATTAAAACAAGACAAAAATAAAAACTATATATGCGAATTTTATACAAAACTAAGATGAGATCTGGTTTAATTTTACACAAATAAAGCATGCATATACAGTCGTTCCACTTTTACCCCTGCATGGTTTATCAAAGGTATCTCAGGAACTACTAATTTGATTTTGGCGAGTTTTGATTTAAATGATTTAGGACCAACCCCCGCATGTAATTTAATCTTTGTCTTCTTTAAAATTGCAGCTTTTACGTAGTACTAACTAGTTTATAAACTAAACGTGTTTAAACTGTTTGAAATGAAAATACAGAATAGGCTTTATTAATACTGCGAGGTTCTTTCCAGTATTGATTCAGTGTAAAAATTTACTGTAGAGTCAATTTAATTTCAAAATTATCAAAACCACGGAATATACAAAAATATGAAAATTACGGAATATACTAAAGTGAATGTTAAAATATGTAGGAATTAAAATTCTAATATGTTAATTCTAAAAATTTGAGTAAAAAAATAATTAAAGTTTATTTATTAAAATTCATGCGCAAATTCAATACAGTTTTAAATAGGAGGATTAATATATTATAGGTAATAAAAATTCTACTGTATTAATTAATGTTCTTGCTAATAAACTTAATAAAAAGCGCTCGGCGCCATTCGTTGAATCCCTAGTGCTAGATAATATATTTTTTATTAAAAAAATTAAAAAATTTTATAAATAAAATAAAAATATTAATTTATAAAAATTTAATTAAAATGTTAATTATATTTATTAACAGGTTACATTAACAGCAGTCAATTTACATTGAAAAATTTATAATAGCCTATTAAACCAATTGAATAACAGTTAACATAAATAACATGTGCAATTAATATAAACAGTTTAATAAAGAATGGTAAATATAATTTGTGTAAACGTATTACAGCGAATCAAATTGGCTAAACTCTTCGAACCGAACCGTACGGATTTGCTTCGACTCCGATCTGCGCAACACATGAATTATATATTTGAATTTAGAGTGAATTATTACATGTTGAATAATCAGTTCAATTAATATAAACACATTAATTATGAAATGTTAAATGTGTTTTGAAGAGCGGCGAACAACGTATCGGTCTGATCGATGTCCTCGAACCGAACCGTACGGATTACTTATTGAGTCAACAATTTTTACGGCTTTTACCAATTTTGTTAATAAAAATGTGTTTTTATTACTTTCTTAGTAAATTTTATGCTTTTAAAATCCATATTTATAATACATTATGGTTTTTAAAAAATAATTAAAAAGTATCGTTCGTTATAACGAATCACTTTTTGTATGTAATTTATACTATTTGTGCCGTAAAGTCATTCGTTATATCGAGGTATTCGTTATAATGAGGTTTGTTATAACGAGTATAATATGCATAGAGTCAGTGCTTTTGGTCCCCCGTTCCTGACACTCCGTTCGTTATAATGAGGTATTCGTTATATCGAGGTTCGTTATAACGAGTTTAGACTGTATTACATGTTGAATAATCAGTTCAATTAATATAAACACATTAATTATAAAATGTTAAATGTGTTTTGAAGAGCGGCGAATAACGTATCGGTCTGATTGATGTCCTCGAACCGAACCGTACGGATTAGTTTCAACTCAGATCTGCGCAACACTACCGCAGCACTCGATTCGCGCAGTTGTCGCACATTTCCGCTCACTTCGAATGACTGAAAAAATCGCAGTTTTGTTATGCAATTCAACGCAATGTCAGTAATGTTTGCGCCCGTTATCGACAAATACCGCAAATTCGGTAAATGTTTATCGATATCCGTAAAGAACGAGTCGGTAATGGGATCCGAGTCATGATATCTATTTAGGTTAAGCGACAAATGGGTTAAACCTCTTAATCCACTCAAGGCTTGACTGCGAACTTTAAAGTCATAATTGAATACATCCCCAATGACGAGCTCGAGTCGAGTGATGTGTTTAAAGTGTTCGCTAATCGCGCCGAACGTTGCGGTGATGTCCGCCGTCTGATCGCTTGGCCAGACGTTGTTGTCGGAATTAACGGATAATGAAAATCGTTTTAGTGCATGACATACGCGGCCGATCTGCGCCACGAGTGCTGCGATTGATATGTCGCAATAATTGCCTAATTTTAAGCGCAGGTCAATGAGCGCATCCATGCGCGCCAGAGCCGGCACAAGCGCATCGAACACCACGTTGTCATCGCCAACGTTGACATCTAAATAAATGCGGCGCAGACTCCGGCCCTGAGTGGCCGCCAGCCTCGTCAGTGCGGCCGCGTCGTAGTCGGCTTCCAAATACGCCGAAACACTCTTCAGGCGCTGTTCTGCGAAGAGCGGTCGGGTAAAATCGGCGACGAAGATGTCGGGTAACCGGCACCGAGAGTGCACTGACTCGAGCCGTTTGCACACAGACATCGCGTTTTGGTTCTTCGCATACGTGTTGGCACACATCGCGCCGGAGAACGTAATCGACCGCAACGTCTCCGCAAACGTCGCGCAAAACGCCGAAAACATATCCACTTCGAGTGCCGATCCGTTAAATACAATGTCCGTCACGTGCGGACAGTGTCGGCCGATCGCCGCACATATCGAAGCGACGTCCGAATGCGCGCAATCTCGTCGAGTATTTTCTTCGGCCGGCAATACAATAGACCGAATGTTCGGACATTTGCGCAGAAGTGGTGCGAATCGGCGCGAATTGCAGTACCAGCTCTTCATCGCCGCCAGTCTGGCCCCCAAATCAGATGCGATGTCGAGTTCGCGTCGTCGCGAGTGAACGCATTGTCGCCACTGTTTGGCCACCGATTCGAAGCGAAACGAGTCCTCAAACGACAAGAACTGCAGAATCTCTTCACACATATCGTCGCCGAATCGCGACATCGAGTCTCGAATTTGTCGCCGCTCTTCGGCAGCGCTTCCGACCGATCGTTTCGATAACTCTTTTGACGACATTTCGCACTAAAAATATATTTTAAAAACAAAAACAAAATACAAAAAAATAGCAATTATTTTCACTTTAAAACAGAATTATAATTTGCAAAAACAAAACAGTAATCATGCTTAAAACTATTTTGCACAAAGTATTTAATTCAGAGTAATTTGGAATTACGTCTTAGTGACAATTTATTTAATAAATCAATTTTTTACACAGATTTTATTATATGTTTTATTTGTGTGCAAAATATACCACTTATGGCGTAATTCCTAACATGTAACAATAGACGTGTAATCAATGTATATATTGCGTGTTTGCACTGACTGTTATCATATCTCTAAGGCTCATACACTCTAATCTATGTTATGTTTTAAGATAATTTAAAATAATAACACGTATGTTATACTGAATGGACATTTTTAGAACTGTGTGAAATTACATATAGATTAGGTTTTATTAATATTGGCACTTTTTCCCATTATTGATTCAATGTAGTAATTTACGGCGGAGAAATTTCAATGTAGTTTTTTTAATAAGTTATTAATAATAACCAAACAATTTTATGCATTTGTATGAAATATTGTAAATTAATTAATAAAACTCGGTAATTAAAATTTCAACATGTTACGCGTTGTTTTATAAATTATAATTTTCATTTTGCTATTGTTTGGTTATTATTATTTAAATACAATTGTTATAATAAAATATTAAATACTATATTGTTAAATATTTAGTAAAATTATCATCGACAATACTATATCATTAAGTATATAGTAATTTATCAATTTTGTCAATAAAAACAACTGCTTATATGATTATTCTGCAATTTAAAAAATATACTAAATAAATACACTGCAATAGAATTGTGATAATCAATGTTATGATTTCTAACATGTATACAATTAGGGCAATTGATAATCCAAAACATAATAAGATAAACAAATCAACTGATTGTTGTATTGATAGTGCGTTGTAATCAATGGTCGGATTAACGCGTTTTTGTTGAAAATCATTAATATTTTTGAAAATCAAACGCAGATTAGTTTGCCTCCAATTAGCATATAGTCCCGATTCGCGCACCAATACTATTCTGTTAAAATAAACATGTTAATTATCAATAAATATTATGCAAGTAGCTCAATAAATATAATTGTTAAATTAAAAACTACATATAATCATGCAATTAGCACACATAATATTAAATTACATAAAACATTTATCATCATCATTCTAATTTCTAATAATTATTATGGACGCTATCATTCAACTATTTTTGCGTAAAAATATACAAAGTACATGCGTTTATAATCAATTGTCAATTTAAACATTATTAATTATATAAACTCCCAATTTATTTGAAAGAAATATATATATAAAGTAAAACAAACATTTGATTAATTGCCGTTATTATCCATTTTTGAGACTTTGCATTAACGACGAGAAAACACGGTTCGGAAAACACGTTTTGCTGAGAGATGTGAACGCTTTGACTTGAATTCGCAAAATAATTATTGATTAAATAATACAAAAACGATCTATGATTTACGACCGCTTTCGAGCCATCTTTTAAACCAGCTAGAATTTTGGTCAAAATATTCTCCGCAAAATAGTCAAAATAGGGCTCTAACTGCGTTCGGAGAGCTCGGGTCAGATCCGTGTCGACCCGATTGGTATACGAGACCAACGCGTCGTCCATTCGGGTGATTATATTCGTGTGCTTTTGGTGCGACAACTGCTCTAATGAGTCGATTCTGTAGACAGGAATCGGTCGAATCATGTATTCGAGAATATATAGAATATACATAATTGACATGATAAAAGCCGAAAGTAACCACATGCAAAATAGTAGCGTTTGATTTGACTTTAAAGCAAAATTCATGACACTTTTAGAAAATAAGAGAATAGAATAATCCCAAAAATATTCATAAAATGCGTGAAACGACTGGATTCGTCGTATCGATGAGATGAGCGTTAATACGAGAATCGAAATCAATATAAGTATCCAAACGAGTGGTTGAAAGCAGTGAATGTATGCAAACATCGGTTGCGCACCGATTGTCGTCTTCGTTAGGATTGCGATCTCAATATTATCGACAGTTGAAGAATGAATGTACGAGTTATTGGATAATTTAAACAGTGCATTAAAATTAATTATTTGATTCGCTAACATCGGAAATAGAGACATATCGGGCGTGCTAGTTAAAAACGTGTTCAGGATACTTTTAGCTTGTTTATCGACACTTCGAAATATAATTCTGTGTACGAAATAATTCATATAATTTTTATAATTATTATGATATAAATATGCCTACTTTGATTTCGAGTATTTAGCAAATTCAATTATTAGAAGCAAAATTGGCCCACACACTCCATAAATTATTGTTTTGTTATTTAATTTATAATTGCTACATAATATTTAATTAAAATTTTTTAATTAAAATATAAATTTTTTTGCAACTAATGTTTATTTTTAATTAAATTTTAAAAATACCGTTTGGGTTAACAACTAGTTATTAGTCAGTACAAATATAATTAGTTATTAATCCAAGTAATATTTATAAAATTCTGTTTAGAATAAACTTACTACATATTGATATATGTCCGATAATATGATGGTAGAATATCGATAACTCGGTCATCTATTGTTTCATTTGAAAATGTAAGTATTTCGTTATCCCTATATGTAATACACATATTTTGATACATTATTCTAGGAAGTAACTATTAATAATGCATAAAATTTTATTTATTTGTTTATTTATATTTATTTATTTATAAAGTTTAAAACATATATTTATTATTAAAAACATTTAAATTAAATAATATATAAATGTACCAAACAAAAATCTATTTCATTAATAAATTAATTCAGTGTTTATATAATTACTATAATAGTTTTATTTTTACATTTATGTAATAAACTAATCTATTTATTACATTAATAAACTGTTTATATTCAATAAGATAATTACAAAATGATGATTAATTAGAAAAAATATCCATCATATTTTCAAAAGACAAAACAATAAAAATAATAATATTGATTAGAAATATGTATTGTTAAATAAAAACAATATTAAACATTTAAAGCATTCAAACTAATAAATCTATTATTAATAAATTATTGACCAAGTTATTAATTTTATATACAAGATTAATTACGTTCAATATAATATAAATATAAATATAAATCAATACAATGTTGGTATTTTTATTTTAGTGAAATATTACCTAGAAATAGTATAAATACTTCTGCGAACTAATCTTTAAAATATTATATTATGCTAACTTAGAATAAAAACTCTATAATAGTACTTCATGTTGTATATTATTATTGCTTTTTTAAATGCAAACAAAATTTTATTATAATTTACATAAGTTGTTATTTTTTCGATATTTCCTCTAAAACTTCTAAAATTTCTTAAATAGATTTTTAGTTACATATTATAATACTTTATATTTTATTTAAATTCTACAAAACATTTTTTGCATAATTATTAGTAATTGTAATACCTACTGTATAATAAAATTTTACAAGTATATTGAGATATTACAAACTAGAATTACAGGCTATGGTTCTTTTTCTTTTAAAAATTGACATTAGAAAAGTTTTTTAAATAGGGTTATTATATTAAAATTGCCATTAGATATACTGTATATTTTTATGTAATATTGATATTAAAATAGCCCAATGCTTTATTTAATAAATGTCAAATATATTGATTTTAAGCTAACTAATTATATGTTAATTTATTATAGCGCATAAACTAGAGCAAGTAAATTATAGCTATTATATTTATGTATAATTGTCAAATAGAAATTATGTAAATTATTTTTCTGTTGTATATAAAACGTATTTGCTTAATTATTACGATATACTATAGTTTATTATAAAACTTATAATAATTAATGCAATTTAATGACTACTATTACATTACAACTACTATCTAAATTGCTTGTATAATCTCAATTTACATTTGATTTTATTTGATTTAAAATTTTCCAGAATACTCAATCTAAATTTTAATAAATTCTTCGCAATAAATTACAAATAAATATTTAACATGATTATAAATTACATTGAATAAACTCACAGGGTAAACAAACTAATTTACAGTGAACTAAACAAATCCAAATCAAGTAACTAGAAGTATCCAAATCACTGCCAAAACTATTGCCAACACTAACCTACGAATAAGCATGATTAACAATCTGCGAACAAAACTACTTAATATTTTTAATTTTGTTTACTTTATAAAGTATAATGATAAGATATATCAACAATATGTTATTTCATTTAACAAATTAACTGTATTATTTAAAAATGAGGTCCATTAGCAAGAAGTAAGTGGCGGCGCAATTAACGACATAGTTTGCGAACTCATAGTTATTCATTGCAAACAAATCCAAGCAATAGAAGCCAATGTCAGGTCCGGACAGCCTCTCAATGAAGGCCTGAATCCGCAGTTTCTGCGAAAGCGTTGCCTTTCGGCGAATAAACGAAAAGCCGTACAATAAGGAGAGGGGACGACGCGACCACCGGCTAATCCCCGCGGACTGATAGTTTACCATGTACATTGTGAAAAATACTAGGGTAAAGGCAAATGCGCCGATAATTCTGGCTAACCATAGCGTGTCCTTTGCGTGCATCAAATACAAGACCAACATTAGCGGCGGAGTCGCCAAATAGTAGAATACGAATATCACGTATTTGTAGAATGCGTTCAAAGCGGCGGTCCGTTCGGCGACCGAATTGTGTTCAGCGATCGCCGCCATCAGACCCGAGACGTTCGAGCGTTTTAAACAATCGGCGATTTTAGCGCTAATTTCGCGAAACTTTAACTTCAGGTACAGTATGGCCGGCACCGACACTATACACCCGCCGATGCACAGCGCGTAGAATTGGGTTAAGAATCTATACGTTATTATCGACCAGAATAGTACGTATTTGAGCCGAAATTCCGAAATCGGGTCAAAGTAGGCAACGACCGAAGCGCCCGTCACTACCAGATAACTAGCGATCAGTAACGGCCAGAATGTCTGTCGAATTAGATATTTAGTAAAGAGATTGATCTTCAGCGCCAGTCGGCGCCTATCGCCGGCATTCAATCGGTTAATGCGTTTGTGTTTATATGCGTTGAGAAACGCGAATAGAGTCGACGTTCCCGTCATCTCTTGATACTGAGTTGTAAATGCGATGTTGAAGGCGTTGATTGCTGTCAACCCTATTCCCAGTGATATGAGCGCCGAATCGCCTAATAGATAATTGGCGTCACTCATGAGGATACGCATCCATTGCTTATTGATTAGGCCCGATATGACGTATCGGAAGCCGAAGACTAAGACTATGGTTCGGTCGACACTCGCCGCTAGTATTCGCCGATTTGTTCGAATGCCGTTCACGTAGTCGTCAAATGTGTTTGAGATTAATAATCGGTGTTTATGCAGAAATTTTTCCATGCTAGTAATTCCTTTACTCTCATCCACATTGGCAAGGAGAAATTTATGGACGCTTTGATGTAGCTTGATACTTTGCCAAATGTGATTAGCCATCACTTGAAATTTAATTAATAGATTTTTATCTGTACGATTTTATTTATTTAAATAATTAGTATGTCTTAATTTTATTTATACAGTATATTAAATAGATATATAAGTAATTATGTGTACATGAATAGGTGAATATTATCAAAATACTAAACCAGCTAATTTTTATCTTGTATTTTTTTTATATTTAAATTGGTTATATTACTATAAGATTGTACTCTTATTTTATAAATAGTCCAGTATAGTATTACGTATGCAGATCTACACTAAAGATGATATTTTAGCCTTGATTATATATTTATTTATTTATTATGATTAATATTATGATTAATATTGCAATTAATATTATTTTATTATTATCAATAATTTGATTTACGATTTTGTTATGATCATTTATTTAAAATGATAAAATATTATAAAATATATTTAATATAAAAAATGAGTTTATTGTTATAATTTGATAGATGATAGTTATTGATTATTTTTAATATCTAAAACAAAACTAAAATTGATACATATTTCTTTCGCCAAAATGTTTTATACAGTATTTATCTTTTTATGCAATAGTGTTTTTTATTCTTTTATGCAATATTTTTCTTTTATATTATTTATTGCTATAATAATAGTGAGAATAATAATAGTAATTTATAACTTATTTATAATTCCTACTACAATTATAAATTATAAATAATGTTCTATAGTATAATAACATAATAAAATTAATTTAATTAAGTTATAACAAAATAAATAATAAAATTATTAAGATTAAATATTAGTTTTATTGACATATGTGTTAAATATAATTGATAATTTAATAAATCTGTATCATTAGACGTCTTTCTAGCTGGATCAAACTTTTAAATAATTCTTCGCAAAATTATAATAAAAGTTTAATTTAACTTATTAATTGTAAAAATTTCTAATTAAAATGTTATACTCGGACAAACTATATCAATCTTAATTAATCAAGAAAATTAATAAAAATAATGTACAGTGTAACAATGACATAATTTTTGCAATTTTAAGTCAAACATAGTAATTACTAATTAAGCAAGTTGTTTTAAGTTAGAATTTAGTATGCAGAATTGAATAATTTCTTAAACATAAGGTATCTTATGATTTTGCAAATTTTTATATTAAACATAATTATATTTTGTATTCAGTTTATTATGTAAAATTAAACTACCGCATGTAGCGCTTAACCTATCGAGAAATGTTGCTGTGTAGAATAAACCGCCCAATTCATACTTCATGAAATCTAAATTCATTCCAGCTATGTCGCTTACTTCATTCATAAGTCTTGTCACGTAGCTGCAAAATTTAGCTTGTAAATATTTTAGTTAGAAACATTTGTATTTTCAATCTATATACTTATTATAATTTACTTATATACAATACAAAATATACCGTACTTATATAACTTATTTAAGAAAAATACAAATAATTATTTAAATTAAGAATATATGAACTAATTTTCTAAAAATAAGCACTAATCGAACATGTTTACCAAGCAACATCGGTCATCGGCAACTGGGTGTCGGGGAAAATGTTATATTGTTACAGGTTTTGGTATATTTGTCATCTCTAAATGAAATAACTCAATTTAATTAATAAAATTATAAGAAGTTAATTGTAATAAACTAAATATAATTATATAACCCGGTTATAGATTATTTGAATGTAATTATTTAGAGAATCATAAATAATTCATAATTAATTATAATAATTGTCAAAATGAGTAGCCCTTTTACGAATGAATATTAACAAACATAGTTGTGAAACAAAGCTACTTGGTACTTATTTTAATTGTCAAACATATAAACTCTAATAAAATATAAATTAACTATTATCTAATGTTATTCTGTTACTTAAACATGAGACTCATTAGCAAGAAGTAAGTGGCGACAGTAGTAGCGACCAGAGACTGATAACAACGAATCAGAGACGAGTATTCATATGACACATACGAATAATCGATTCTAATTGGCTGTTATCAGTCTCTGGCCGTACTAGTGGTTTCCATTGGCTAAACAAAA
>JAQIXC010001589.1:0-14027 GCA_034697605.1 Metabelba pulverosa
AAGTTCTACTACGCCTTCGGTGACAAAGAAATGTCTGATTGTCTTAATCACGAGATTCTAGTTTGTTAGTCAGGAATAGATTTTGAACTAGATTATTTTTATACAGGTAAAATGAACGTTTACCGCTAAAATTATGAATAATAAATAAAACATGCTAATTTGTTAACTTGCCAAATTCTAAAAACTTTCATCATCAACGAGTTTAAATAAATTTTATTACTAAAATAGCAAGAATTAATATCTGATTAATAATCAGTGATTAGTAATTAGCATTTCATTATTGTACTGCCATGTATTTTGTACACTGTGGCGATCATTTCGATTCCTTAACATTAGACGCAATTTACCATGATTATCAAGCTACCGTCTAAACTCGTTATAACAAACTCGGAATATGACAAACAGTTTTTTTAATTTACCGGTAGATTTATTTGTTGTAACGAGTTTACAATGTATAAAAGTAAACTATTAATATGTATATAATTAATTTATCCTTGCCTAAGATGAAAAATACTTTCACATTACACTAATTAAACTGATATTTAGTATATTTAAATACAAAATTTACAATAATATATAAGCAAATATAATTACACAGGTTTTTATTAGGCTTTATAAATAGTAATTAAATCAGTAAATAAATAGAGATTAAGAACTTATATTTTATTAATAAATTAATTAAAATTCATAATTAAAATTTTATCAATTTAAATTTAAGCAATAAAAAAAGGTAATACATAAATAACATTTAGTTAGTGCCATATTGTTATATGTTTACGTTATCAAAATGTTATATTTCTAATTGAGAATGCTACTTACAGCGAGCCCTCATCGCTGATCAAGTAGTCGAGTTTCAAGGTGTAGGAGCCGAGAGTGCACTTGGCTTCGCAGGCACCGGTGATCGTGATGTCGGCGCTCACCGCACACAACGAATTCACGCCTTCGCCGCTCTTACAGCCGTTCTTGTTGTCCGGTTCGAGCGAAATGTTTGCCTTGTAGACTGCCCCGGTGCATTTGCCGCTTTTGATCGTGCCACATATACGCGTGTTCATGTTACCTAGACACATTGGCAACAAACAAATTGTATTTTACGCAGTTTGGGAATACAATCAAATGCCCAAATAATAAAAAATCATTCTGTATACAGTGTAAACAATCAATTATATTAAGCAATCTTTATAATAAATTATCATGTTGATTGTTGATTTCAATATAAGGAATTAATAAATGAATTGTTTAAACTGTATATGTTAATAGTGTTAAGTATAAATTAATAAATTAAATAGTGTATCTCTATTGATTAAAAATATATCAAATTTATAAATATGTACTGTATATAAAATCTACATCTAATGTTATATTAAGATTCACTCTACGTAATAGAAATTGCATAATGAAAACATGATTCGTGTTTTTGTTCAAATACAACTTGTAGAATATTTTTGATATTAGCCAGGTGCAATTTTCGAATTACCATTTTTATACGTATTCACTTGATTGTAGTACTCCATTTCGATGGGTTCGGTAGTAGCGTTCTTGTAGGTAATGAGCAGGGTCGGGTCGTAGTATTCCCAGCGTTGGTCGATAATCTTGCCATTGCACGTGTATTTGGTCGGTACAGTCACGACGCGACTAATTGACAGTATTTGCGAATTTGATTTACACGTATAGCTCTCATTAACCGCCGATCCCGTCTCGGCTATCGGCGTGATTGCTGCATGTTTACATAAATAGCATTAATAAATAGCAACATTATAATTATGCGTTAGAAATGTGCAATGTAATTTTTTTAAATACAACTTCTGGTTTTAATCTAGTTTCAATTCACGAAACCATGTTCTATTTAAGTAAGCTTACCAACGTCTTTGGGATGTGGATCTAAAATAAAGCAAATAATAACATGTTAGTTATGCAAGTTTGAAATATGCGTTTTATTTCTGTAGATTGTGTTATATTTCTTATTTTGCATAATTAATCTAGGTAAGCTTACCCCAGGGACAGTTAACTTTGCCAGGTTTGCCGCCGGAGCCACCGTAGCGCTCGAGTTCGGCACTCAACTCGGAATTGTCTTCAATTACGTTCGCCAGACATACGCCCAAAACAAATGCGATTAATACAATCGGTTTTGACATTATTTCATTAAACTAACTAATTTAAATTGTATAATATAATATAGAATTATGCAATATAATATAATATAATATGTATAAATAATATAAATAATATAATATAATATAGAATTCTGTATGTCCTAAAAAGTAAAACAAAATTAAGTTTAAAATGAACTAATTTTTCTTTATAAAGTACCAGTTTATATATACGGATAAACGATTTTTTATTTATATAAAAAGTGTTTGAATTTATACTTTTTAAAAACATTTTAATAAAAGTTTGTTAACCTGTAATCAGAACACAGTTGTGTTTTATTCAAAATATAACTTGCTATTTTTGAATAAATATGTCTGTCTGAATTTTTATTAAAACAACTATCATTTTTAACTTATACAGAGTTTTTTTTAAAGATAAGTTTAATAGATATTTGCATTATCTAATATTAAATAAAATTATCTTAATAAATCAATTATTAATTTTATTTCAATTATCAAGTACAAATTATTAATTATAATTAATCATTATTTAATGCAATAAAATTATAAAAAATATTGTCGAAAAATTATGCCAGATGTAAATAAGAACGTTGCCACCAAATTTTATATCAAAATAAGTGATAAATAAATTAGCAAATAAAAATATGGTTAATTACTCTATTTATATATTATAAAGTTTGCTAAATAATAATTTTCAAATAAATTTATAATCACATTAATTTATAACTAGTCTTACTTGTTACATTTGTTAAAGTTCTGATCATTTATAGTAAGATTCGGCAAATCTTAGCGGCGAATGGCCAGACGCGCCGCCGTAATCAGTCGGCGTTTTCTGTACAGTCATACAGTATCTTAGTAGAGTCTATTCATTAGCTTATTATCAGCTTTCGTTATTTTACGTAAAATTAAATTTGGATGTAATATTACATGTTAGTTTATAAAATTACAAAAAGTGATGTAAAATTGAAATATACTAAAATACGTGCTATCTAACTATATTATTACCATAAATATTGTTAAAATAACTAAAACTAAAATTATTGAGCTTAGAATTGAAATAAGTAAGAATTAGTGAAAATAATATACCTGTATTATAAAAAATTTTAATAATTAAAAACATTAAGGAATATTTTTCTAACTATATTTATTTTCAATTTTTCAACTAAATTTTATTTTATAGGTTTAATAACTTATATTTAATATATTTATAAGCTATCTATTTGTATTTGTAGGGAATAAATTACTTTTTATTCCTATAAATGTAAAATTATATCAATTTTATTAGATTTATAATATACAGTAATATATAATGTAATTAGTTTTTTAATATAAACTTATTGCTTAACAACGTTGTTTTCTATGTCTCTACTCAACTAAGACGTGGTAGAAAGTTGTGGAAAGTTGTGGTAAGTTGTGGTAAGTTGTGGTAAGTTGTGGTAAGTTGTGGTAGGTAGACTGCGACTCACTGGATATGTCGGACGGAAATCATGTCTATAGTTGTGGTAATGTATGGTTCAAAACACAATAATTACATCGAAAACAAGTAATGCAATTATGTTGTAGTTTGTTTGAAAGTTTGCGAAATATCCAATATCATTAGTGTACAAATAAAATATCTTCCAATGTTTACCCGGCAGCAAACTAACTACTGTATACTTTTAATAATTAAGGCAATGCTAATTATAAAAATGAAAATCGGATGAAATAATTTTGACCTAACAGTAGAACCGTTTGTATACATAGATAACCCGATTCTATAAAAGTGTTGATTTGCGTTAGCGGTGCGGAGATATTGTGGAAGTACTAGATTTGCATTAAAATCGTGATTTTTTGACATTCTAATACAGAGTTTCTACAGTTATAAAATTAATGTATAGTAGATATAGTTTAGCTTTTGTATTAAAGTACAGTTTTGTATCTTTTTAATATATATTTATCTAATGTTATATGTATGTTTTCAAAATATGTTATTGATAATTAGATTTTTGTTATTCTAAGTTATCTAGATCATATATAAGTAGAAATTAGTTATTTTAATTTATAAATAAATTTATCATTAACAGAAAATAGCGCTATGCACGACATTAGGCAAAATATCAACTTAATTAATTTATTAGATTATGCTGTAATGTATATTTATATTAATGATTATACTTAAATTTATCTTATCTTATATTATTCTTTATTATTGTTAAAAATTAGCATTCTAAAGAATAAATAATTTTAAAAATATATTTATAGTCAATACAATCAAATAGTGCATAAACAATATCAAGTTTAATTGTTTTCGCTTGTTTGTTTATCCAGTTCTATTTTAATCATTTTTAACAAAAATACACCGCATAACGCAATTACCTGCAATAAAAAAATTTATATTAAAATTTCATAAACATAATCATTAATTCTTTGTATGTTAATTAATCAAGAAATAATGCTTATATTTTAAAAATACTACAATATAATTAATATAAGTGTAATTAGCTATACTACATATTAAAATTATAAAGATAATAATAATAATACACGAAAATTATAAAATACATTAATAATTTGTTTGTTTGATAGGTTTGATATATTTTAAAATTAGCAAATACTTCAAATCCGCGAAAATAGTTGATAACAAATAGTTTCCAACACGAAAACCCAATCTTATTCTTTTTCTTATTACCAATTCGTTCGAATATGTTTAGTAACTAAACATGGTAAAATTATTTAAAATATAAATAATATTAAAAATTGTACATTAATAGCAGTTACAAACACTCAAATAAATGAAAAGATATATAATTCGCTATTGCTAACTTCATGTCTTCTATACTAAATAGTAGAAGCTAGCAAATACATACAGTATATTTATTAACAAGGCTAATTTTATAATCAATAAAATAGAAAAGTTAATTGTTCTATTCTATTATAATTTGCACAAATCAAGTTATAAGTCAATAAATCTATTTAATATTTGCGCTTTGCTAGTACTTCTGTTATTTTCTAATATTGAAAACTCAAGCAAATATTTAAAAAAATTATAGCAAGCGCAAATATTAAATAGAAAGATTGGCTCACTCTCTGTTTATAACATAAAATTATAGTTAATTATAAAATGTTGAAATAAAAATATCTTTCAATTACAGAGGGAAGTAGCCGAGCGGTTAGCGTTGCTGACTGTGGGCGAAAGCACCCGGGTTCAACCCCCGTTGAGTACATGTGGATTTTTCACATGAAAAAATTCAATAAAAAATACCCCTCTGAGAGTGTACATAGAGTAGCTGGGCCCCGTTGAAAATCAGTCTTGTGCTGAACGGATCGCCCAGGGTAAACATAAGTGAACTCATACTCATACTCAATTAGCGACTTGGTAAATTACAAAATGCACTAATAATAGTGCCATTTATTAATTCTAATTAGTAGTTTACCAAATTGTTTACTATCTGTAAAATAATTTAATTTTAATAGTTAATCATGCTCGATATCAAGAACGAAACTTTAAATTCCTTAATAATAAAAGCTATAAAGTAGCAAGATTGATCTACACTGTAAATTAATATATTAGATTCTACAGTGTAAATACTATATAATTATATACAAACACAGTAAAGATGAGAAGATATCTACCTTAAAGCCGAGCCGGGCCTTGGCGAGCGCCGTCATCTTGGCCTGCATGCAGACCAGCTTATAGGAAGCCAAGAGCTTATACGTGCGCTTGGCCTCCATGTTGACCGACGAACAGCACTCGATGACGAGGACCAGCAGAACCATGAAGAACGACATGGCGTTGAAGAGCTGTATTCGCACATTCAGATGCATTTTGTCCCCAAACGCGAACATAAACGCTATCAACGCGATGATCGCCGAACTGGTCATCCAGATCACGCCCAGGAACCTGGCCCAGTAGTTCGAGTCTATCCTACCTAGGTCCACACAAATTCCACACAAATTCCGCACAAATTCCATTCATATTTTATAATATAAATACTTTTCCGATATTTTTTATTAAGGGTTTCAGATGTTATTTTTTAAACACAATGCTGTTATACTGTATTTGTAAATCTGTGATTTGTAAATATAAATGTACTGTATAATTCTTATCCTATTGAATTCAATTCATATTTTTGCGTGCTAACCGTCTCGCTAATGCAAGATGTTCTTGGCAGTGCACTGGGGGAGCATGCTAACTTTTATCAGTTTTGTTGCCTCGTTCGGGACGCAAAACGTCGATCTATTGCACTGAGAGTATACGCGTTACCATCTGAGCTACGCTCGACCCCTTAATTCTTAACTGTGTAATTCTTAAGTTCATGAATCATTCCGGAATCAAGTGCCGATCGGCTAGCATGTTTTAATTTATATCTAATTGTATGCTTTGAAAAAGTATGAAAAAATATACAGTATATATTTATAACTTTTTCTCAATTAAATAAAGTTGCATGTTTGTGCGAAAAATATTTAAATTATCTAAATTTCTAAATCAACGGCTTTTCTTCCGTAATAATGGGAAACCCATTAAAAGTTGATAAAATATAAAAATATCTTACCAATTTCACATAAAATCTCCCAAGTTGACCTTGCTACATACGACGTCTTCAGCATCTGCACCTTATGCTTGTTGTCAATAACGTGGCTCAGGTAGCCGTTGACAACACGTAGTTTGCACTTGACATAGTAGGCCAGTATGCAGAAGTAGATGATCTGCATGCACAAGACCTTCGACACGTACCAGGTGCCCAGGGTGACGTAGAGGCTATGTGGCAGGCCAAACACCAATAGATCATGGTAGTCGAATTTTAGGTAGAACGAGAAGAACGGTATCATAAACGACATGAAGGCGAGGAATTTGCCAAGTGCATCGCCCACTTTGAAGCCCAACCGCGACATGTTTACTACCTTCATGATAGTTTGCTCGTCGCTCAACCCGATTGACGCCGGTGTTATTTGGCCAGACATCATGTTGAATACGCCCATGTATGTGGGTGACTTTTTCAGCATGTAGTTTAAAATCTGGAGTAAGTGTGTGGCCACGGCCATCCAGTAGACGAGTGTGGTGGTTAAGTTTAGATGGATGCGCATCTCCATGAAGTGCCCGAAATCACCTATGTACTTGTAGTAGGTGAATGTTTTGTTGGGCGAGAATATTGCCAAGATGAATCGGGCGATGAGCGTCGACGGCACGATCAACACCACGAGTGGGTGGTATTTGAACGAACGCTTGTCGGTGCACCCGTTGCGAAAACTTGAGATGCCCAATTTGTAGAAATGCTTGCCCGATGCGCTGGTTCGCCATGTTTCAGGTAGTAGTTCGTCTGGGACAATTTTCTCCATTTTTACCGCGTTCCTATTCTCTATTTTTCGCTTTTTACATTTAAACATTTTGTAGATTTTACACTTAACAAACTTTTTTGCTATATATAATTATCTAAATAATTTAATTGTTTTAAAATTTAATTTTACATTAATGTTCTTTACTAAATGAGTATAAAATAAAACTTATTTTCATATAGTTTTTAATATAATAGACAGTATAATTTTGAAATAAAATAAAAACTTAAGAATACATAATTTAATTTATATATTATATAATAATATGCTTAAAATAATATTACTACATTGTTTTATATCGTCTATCTAATAGCATATTCATAAATAAACCATGAACTTAGTTGAATTTTTTAATCATGAATGTTATTTGAATATCAAAAAGCAAATAAATTAGTTTTATTTATGAATAAAAATAATACTGCCAACATTAATTAGTTAATTAATTATTTTTATTGTAAAATATGTTTTGATATAAGTAATTAAATTTAATATTTTGCAGTAGTTTTGGCATAATAAATTTATAGTTTAATAAATATGTTTCACTAAATCTAATAAATTTAAAACTTAATTGTTTTTGCTATCTATTAATTATGAATTATTTGACATATTTTGACAATTATAATTATTTAATTTTTATAATTGTATTTATTTATTAATAAAATATAATTATCACATAGATATAAATATTATTTTTATTACAAAAATAACCTTTAAAATATTTTATTATTTTATTAATAATATATATAAATATTTATTATATAAATTAATAATAACCAAACCAAACTAAACATTAATTTTATTAATTTAAGTTAATAAATTATTATTATATATCATACAAAAAATAACAGTATTTTTTATTTGTGAAATATATTTGCTACAGTAAATTATCTAAATTACATTGAACAAATTATATTGTATTAATGTTATTCTATTTTCATTAATTTTTAGTTAACTTAATATTTTATATTATTTTATTTTATATTTATTAATACAAATTGGTTACAACGAAATATATATTTTTGTAATTAAAAAATTTATTTCTTGTTACAATTTATGGTTGGTTCAATAATTAATGGTGCATAGATATAATTATAACTTATTTATATTTTGGTAAACATAAATTTATTTTAGCTTTTTTAAGTAAAAATATTATTCATAATTTTATAAATAACTAATTTATAAGTTTAGTTAACTTTAAAAGTATCAATAATAAATTCTGTTAGTTATTGCAAATTACAATAATATAAGGATAGTCTAAATGAAATATTGTTACGCGCCGTTCAGTTCTTCGTGCAGCGGTTCCACTAACTGCCGAAGAATAACGACACGAAGAGGTGAGTCCGGGTCTGGATCTCCTCTAAGGTGTACCACAATTACGACCAAATAAATAACACTTAAGTAATTGTAAAAAAGAACTTAGTTTATTAATTGATTTGTGGTCACACAAGAAGATAATCGCGAAGAATGGTCGCATGTGTTCAGATAGGGAACGACATGCTTCCCCATTCAGCGCCAGACCAGAACTGCCTGAGCTTTGGGTCTTCACTCACCTCAACAGCTCAGACATACACTCATTATTACAAAACATATAAAAGTTTATAATACAAAAACTATTACTACTGGTGACCCTGAGCCTGGATCAGCTCAGAGAACACCATCTTTGGCATTGATGTCAAGTCTGCTCGTAATAATATCATAAAATTTTTGTGTGTTTTTAAATATTTTTGTCTGTATTTATAACAATGTTTATATTAATTAATAAACTTGTTTTATTAAAATCTTTATTTTAATCATTTATAAATTTTTAAGCAGTTTTTATTAAAAATATTTAAATATAATAATTAATATAACAAATTTAAATATTATATTTTAACATTAACTATAATTTATTATATCGTGATTTAACTTGTTAATTTATTTTGTAAAAAATTAAAAACCTTACAAAATATTAATTTTAATTTTTGACAAATAAACATGTATTATTTATTTATTAATAATAACTCCACTTATTATACTAATTTTAAAAAATTACAATTAGTTATTAATTACACAAATGCTTATTGAATGGTGCCTTAAACTCTCTTTTATTAGAATATGTTGATTTTAATACATTTTAATAGATTTTAAAACATAAATTGCATATTAAATAATTTTGAGAAAAATTGAAATAAAATAGAATTAATCTGAATATTAACTGAGACAAAAAAATCTACTTGACAACAAATTAATTAAAATAAAAAGTATACAGTAATATTTGTAATAGAATTTATATCTATTTAACGATTTAATTTATAATTCACATGCTTATAGCAATTAACTAAATTTTATAGATTAAACCACAATGATTAAATAATTGATGATAAAATACAAACAGTAAAATAAATCGCTCTATACTAAACATAACCTTGCTCAACCAACACGCATTTAATTTGAAAATACCAATTCAGACGGTCTTCGGTAAGTTTCTGCAATAATGCAAATCTAAAATTAGAAAACTAATAGAGCATCGACGAACATGTGCATGCTAATTTACATATCAAGCAAACGCGCATGTTATTGCACCATTAATTTAAAAGTTACCAAGATAGTTTCGACATTATTTACCCATTGAGACCCATTCATGTAGTTACATTTTTATAGCATAAATTACCTATTTTAAAAAATTTTGTATTAAGACCACCTTATTCTAAATAACAATTTAGTAAACTAATTTACAAATTAAAAAATATATAAGTGCTATAATAAAATCTAACTATTTAAAAACATTTTCAATACAATTAAACATATAGTATAGTTTGATATAATATGCTATTATTACAAATCAAGTCAAAGTATGAGAAATGGATGAAATAATTCGCGTCTATTTATACAGTACACATTTATTATAATGAATTTTAGCATGTATAATTTATTGGTTATATTTTACTAATGCTGAACAATTCGAATAATTACTCTAATATATCATTTTATGTTTGTTTTTTTCGTTTTTGTTCATGTAATCTTATTTAACTTTATTACTTATTCGATAATTAGCCCTGAGTAGCATCCTACGTCCTTTGGAAGATTACACTCTAAACTGTTCCAGATGGTTAGCGTCGTTAGCATAATCTTACCCACACGTGGTGTGATGTCATATGCAAATAGATTAGAAATTCGGAGCGTATTGGCGCCGAATAGACTTCGCGATTGAGAACTAATTCAAACCGCATGAACGATAGCTACAGTGTAACTCTTCAACATGCAGATAAGCGGTGTTGTCGTTAAGTCTGCACAGACGGCCGAAACCGCACATCACACATGTATTCATTATTGATTTTATTATTTTATTAATATTATTTTATCTCATGTTAATTTTAAAATTTCTTTAAAATGTTAAACTTTATAGTTATATGAAAACAGTTATTTAAGATAAGCTGGATAAAATTATTAAAAACAAAAAATAATATCAAGTAAAATTAATAGCAAACTACTTATACTTTAAAGTAAAATAATAAACAGCAAAAATAATTATTTCAAACACAAACATAGTAATTGAAATAGCATGTAAACCTAATACCAAATAGAATATATCAAACAGTTCATTTAAAGACAATTGGCTAAAACAAAATAGCATGGTAGTTGATTTAGCAAGAATGCGTTTCGTTGACGTCAAGCGATAGTTGAAAACATCTGTATTCCAGCGCTCGTAATGACCCGATTCCTGTACGCGTAATACACTGTATAACAAAATAGTTTTCTTAAACATAACAAAATTTAAATAAATTAATAATTTGACCAGTATACAATTTGTTAAAGGCGTTGATGATGAGCACACCTGAGCGGACGTTAAACGGCATAAAATACGGCTCTTCGCCGCCGCTCTCGGCCGACACATGCATTAAATCAAACTCATGTTCATTTGGACCGCGAAAGTAATAAAGCAGGTGCGTAATTAATCGCATCTTTGTATTAGCATACGCGAGAGTACCGTTTTTTAACCCTCTAATAACTCCTCGCTCAAATACGTTCCAATTATCGTAATTAACATTAAACTGCCATGTTTTAGCACGAATCTTGCGTGTTAAACTCGTATTCACCAAGTTTATATATGAGTGCATCGAGCTAAATTTGTCCATGGCTATTATCATACCGGGATAATCGACTAGTTGTTGCAGTGTATCAAGCTTAATTATCGGTTCGCCGCGAATTAAGTATTCCAGTAAATAATAACCGAAATTCATGGACAGAATGGTCGCCGACAGCAGCCATAGGCCCGATACTAGCCGTCGGTCGGACTTCGCAACGAAGCGCTGAAACGATTTGATGAGAATTACTGCGAAATAATTCCATAGATTTTCGGGATATTCGCGCCAACACCGCGACGCGAGCGCCGACAGCACCAGTATTGCCAATAGCGACAGCAGCCGAACGCGCATTTCGAGTATTTTAAACATGATAAACATGTTGAGTGTGCCCGGCTGTACGCGCGCCGCGAACCGCCCGATGTCCACATACCCGATCGCGTCGCTCAGTTTCATTGTGGCGTTGAGTTCGTCGAAAAATATTTTATACGAATTGAACGTGCTGAAAAATGTGTTCGCTGCTAGCGGTGCGATTACTATATCAGGCACGTTTCCCATCACGTCATAGACTTCGACAAATCCGTTGATTTTCTTGCTAATTATTAAACTGTAACACGTATAATTTATACATTAAAGTAATTGTGTTTAATAATATTCTTAGATATTTCATTGTCAATGCTTATTGTATTCACATTTTTATAACATGTTTTTAGTTTAAATTAAGATAAGTTTATAATTAAACTAAATTAATAATTATTTATTATAAATTGAGTAAATTGCTAATTTAATAACATTCTAATTTTATATATAAATTATTGTAATTATTGAGTATGTTTGCAAAATTAACTTGCTTACCCAACTTTAATTGATCTTGCAAATTCAAGTAAAATAGTAAATAGCGTGCCGCATATTTGAAACATTCCACTACTATCCTTGCTAAATTATTGAAATTTATAACAATTAATAACTTGACAATTAATTGATACGAGCCTAGATGTAAGGAGCAAGGTAGAATTGGGACTTTACTCGCGAACATTAATAAACGGGAAGTGCTCGACACCGACGACCGAAATGCTTTGATTGTGTGCCGTCTCGTTCGACACTCGTATCAATTGATTGGCCGTATAGTGCAAACAGTGGTTCGAATTCATTGCCAAACCTAGAGTTTCAGCTAATTAACAAAATTAGTTTTAGAAATTATTTTCAAATTCTTGATGAAATTTTATTTAAAATAAAGATTAATAATAATAATAATAATAATAATAATAATTTATTTACGATTAAGAACTTGTCTTAAAAGTTGGATTCAAGTAAAATACAAATTTAAAAGTATTTGTTTATATAAATAAATTTAGCTCGTGCTATTTTAAAATAATCATATTGCTTGAATAATAATATTTAAATATTTAAATAATTATATATTTTTGTGTGATAATTAGTAAAATTTTTGTTTTAAATAAATATATTTATATCGATTAAAAATTGCATAAAAATAAAGTAATTAAAACTAGATTAATCAATATAATTTGTTAATATTTGTTAAAATATTAACCAAAATACTATAATAACTTATTATAATTACATTTTTATTTTTCTAATATAAAATTGTTTATTTATTTTAAGAAATTATATTATATTTAAATTGCTACATACAACTTGCTACATATATAGTATCAGGTGTGAACAAAAAAAAAGCAGAAAAGTTATTTTGATACCATTCTAAAACGGCTTAAGATTTTTAAATATAGTAAAAACTATTTTTAAGATTCATTTAGGACAATTTTATGTGCATAATTAATTTTCAGGTCAAAGGTCATCGATAACAAAATATTGGAGGGTTTGCAAATGACATATCTGTAGACTTACTCAAATTAGCTAGATAAATTTTTCATATGTATTTTTAATAGAAGAAAGATGATTGTTTAATTTGATATATTGAACACAAAAATCGAATTGTTAATTCTAAAAATACATGCTTGCAAAGTATGCCAATTTTGCATTATTCTAGTATTTTCTTCATTTTTGGTCAACTTTAGCCGATTGTCAAACTCTTATCTTGCAGTCAAATCTGCTAAAGCCTGACAAAAGTAAAGAAAATACTAGAATAATGCAAAATTGGCAAATAAATGTCCATTCGTATTTTTATCATCAATATCTGCGATTAAATATAAATACTTTTAATTAATTATTTTAAATAATCCGTATAAACCATCTATATAAATCATTATTTAATTACTAATTATTTAAAAGTTCTACTGTCTATACTGAAAACATTCTTATCGTAAAAATAGTGTTTGAATTTAATTTATATTCACTAATAATTATTTAATATTTTTGAAATTAAATTAACGTTTTATTACCATAATAAAATTTTATTTCATTTTGCAAGTTAACATTTGCAAATTTGTTAGTTATTTTACCAGGTTTAATCTTTAATGCAAAAATAATCAAAATCTAAATCTAAACCAATTCCTGACTAACAAACTAGAATCTCGTGATTAAGACAATCAGACATTTCTTTGTCACCGAAGGCGTAGTAGAACTT